>CABPSV020000382.1:0-17735 GCA_902459845.2 Hepatocystis sp. ex Piliocolobus tephrosceles
GCAGCTCTTCTTAGTCTTATTTTTGCTTGTGATAACATCCGATCTCTTATATCGTGTAAATATATTTTACCTGTATTATCCATTTTATTTGCAAAAGCTAATGCTTTTCCACCTGACCCAGCACAATAATCTAGTACTTTATCACCTGGATGTACAGGTATTTTAGAACTAACAATTTGGCTAGCTTCATCTTGAATTTCAAAATACCCTTTTTTATATTCAGGAATATTTTTTAAAATTTGATTTTTTGTTAGTAGTAATCCATTTTCAGAGTTTACGCATTTTTCTACATGCATACCTCTACTCATTAAAAGTTTATACAACTCATTTCTTGAAATCTTATTATTATTTACTCTTAAAAAAACAGGTGCCCTCTCATTTAAAATTGACATTAATGTAATACTCCTTTTTTCCCCATAACAATTTACTAATTGTTCATATAATTCTTTTGGAAATGAGTACCTGACATGTGCAGGAATCTTTTCATTATTCATTTCATATTTCCACCTAAAAAAAAAAAAAAAATTATATATATATATACATACATATATATGTATATAACAAAAATAAAAAACAATGTAGCATATTTTATACTGCGTACTTTATAAATTAAGTACAATAAGCACAACTTATTTCAAAACGGTTAATACATATTATATTATGTGTATGTGATTAAGGCTAAGTTATTTGTAAAGGTTGTGTATTGGCGTTACTTTTTTAAACGAAATTTTATACAAGTGCATGGTGTTAAGTACATATCCAAAACGTATCACATAAGGCACACAAAAAAAAAAAAAAAAAAAAAAATATCCCGCAATTTGATTTCTATATACTTATTTACTCATCTTTTCTCTCAAAAATAGCTAAAAAAAAACCATCCATTGACTTCGACTGTGGTAAAGAATGGAATGGGGATTCAGATAAAAACAGATTATGTTTTTGACAAAAATATTTAGCTTGATGGACATTTTCTGCATCCAATACACTACATGTTATATAAACAATTTTTCCTTTTTTTTTTAAATAAAGTAATGCCTTTTCAAAGATTTGTCTTTGTAAATTTACATATTCATATAATTTTGCATTGGTAAATTTATATTTCATTTCAGGATTTCTTCTTAATGCACCTGTACCACTACAAGGAACATCTACAACAACAGTGTCCATATAGCCATATAATTTTTTTAATAAAACATGATTAGAATTTAATAAAATATAATTTTGAATTGCAGCTCTTCTTAGTCTTATTTTTGCTTGTGATAACATCCGATCTCTTATATCGTGTAAATATATTTTACCTGTATTATCCATTTTATTTGCAAAAGCTAATGCTTTTCCACCTGACCCAGCACAATAATCTAGTACTTTATCACCTGGATGTACAGGTATTTTAGAACTAACAATTTGGCTAGCTTCATCTTGAATTTCAAAATACCCTTTTTTATATTCAGGAATATTTTTTAAAATTTGATTTTTTGTTAGTAGTAATCCATTTTCAGAGTTTACGCATTTTTCTACATGCATACCTCTACTCATTAAAAGTTTATACAACTCATTTCTTGAAATCTTATTATTATTTACTCTTAAAAAAACAGGTGCCCTCTCATTTAAAATTGACATTAATGTAATACTCCTTTTTTCCCCATAACAATTTACTAATTGTTCATATAATTCTTTTGGAAATGAGTACCTGACATGTGCAGGAATCTTTTCATTATTCATTTCATATTTCCACCTAAAAAAAAAAAAAAAAAAAAAAAAAAAAAAAAAAAAAAAAAAAAAAAGAGCACATATATGTTTATACATTTGTACGGTCAGTAGTGACTACTTGTATGTGTACTAATTAATTACCTCTCAGAAGAGAAATATGTCTTAATTACATTGGTATATAACATATTTGGCGAAGATAAATACGCCAACAGTGTTTTATTTTTTATTATATTATAAACATGTTCAGATATATATGGCTTGTCCTGATTTTTTATGTTATTGCTTTTAAAATACAAACGCATATAAATATCTAGGGGAGACGTAAAATTAAAATTATTCAGTGCATTTTCAATGTGACGTAATCTAGTACTATTCATTATTTTTGTTATGAAAATATCCTCTATATCCTACTTCCTATTTTTTTTTTTTTTTTTTTTTATTGCAAATAGTTAAAAATCATAACTAGTTAAAAATCATAAATAGTTAAAAATCATATTTGGTCAGGCATTAAAAGCAAATTTACACATTAGTTCATGCAACAAAGTATGTACATGTATATACGTACCTTTTTTTTTTATTTTTTTTTTTATTTTTTTTTTTTTACAATGTTTATAACGATTACAATCTAATTATTAAATTATAAAACCCATGTTGTAGAAAACGAATGCCAAAAAAAAAAAAAAAAAAAAAAAAAAAAAAAAAAAAAAAAGGAGCAACCGAGCAAAAGGTAAAAAATACGAAACAATTAAATCTGTCAAATGAGTATGCAATATGTACAACATATACATATATTGTACATATATATGTATATATAGGTATTTTTTTTTTTTTTTGAACAAATTTTGAATGTTGATGAATGAAAATAGCTAGCAGTTTTTTATTTTTATTTTTATTTTTTTTTTTTTTTTTTTTTTTTTTTTTTTATATATATATATGTACATTTACAAATATACAAGTGCCAACTTTTAATTTGGCTTCTCGTTTTAAATTATGATGTTATAAATGAACACTTGCATATTTTAGAAATATTAATGTTTATTATTAAACACTGATTAAACATTGATTAAACACTGATGAATTTGCAAATATTTACTTAGATTTTTTTTGTACAACACGTATATAGACCATAACAACGCCAGCTCATACCATGTGGGATTTGAAATAAATAAAAATTATATAGTAATTGCTATTAGCTAACAAAATAAGCTTTAAACAGAAAACAAACAACTGAACGAATTAACATACAACGAATTAATAAACAGACGAGTTAACGAACAAACGAGTAAAGTTAAAAATATATATATATATATATATATATATGTTAGCCCAAATTATACATTAACATAATACATTCATAGTGTTTAAGTAAAGTAGAAGTAAAAAAAAAAAAAAAATAATAATAGTTGTAGCCATAATTACATTCGCAGTGATAATGATAATAAAAATGAATCAGAATAAAATATTACTTGTTTATGACAATTATGATATACTTTTAGTCAATTTGGATAATGAAATATACGAAAACAAGTTTAAAACAGAAATAAAAGACAACGAAAAAAAGATTCATATACTTAAGGATGGTAACTTTTTTATTTTAAATAGTGGAAAGAAAATTATATCACAATATATACTAACAAAAAATGATGCAATATATAAAAAGTACGTAAGTGTATATTTAAATGTAATTAGATTAACAGAAAATGAAAAATTAATTATTGGAGGTGATAAAATAGGAAATATATATATATGGTCAGGTATAACGGGTTTTTTAATTAATTCATTTCAAGCACATATGGGTTTAATTAAAGATATATTAATCGATGAAATTGTAAATATTATTTATACATATGGTGATGATAATGTAATACATGTATATAATTTAAACAGTTTGTTAAAAAAAAATAATACAATAACACCTATGTTATATTATCAACATGATATAAATATAAATATAAAACAAATGATTTCAATAAATTCAAACATGTATGACACGTATTATAATTTAATTACTTTAACTACAAACGGAAATTTATATTTCTGGGGATTAAAATATAGTAATCCTGTAGCTATTTTAAATACAAATTCAGAACATTGTACTTATATTTGTACAAATAATCCATTTAATACTCATTTATATTTATGTAAATCAAATAAAATTTTCCGTATACCTTTAGTTGAGTTATGGGAAAATCAACAATCGAATGGGAGAAATTCAAATAAAAGTAGTAATAATAACACGGATAGTGAAACGGATACACTTTTTGACATATGTACAGACATGAATAGTAGTGACAATAATAATAAAAAAAAAAAAAAATTTATAAAAAATAATGAATATAGTGATTATATGCGAATAATTAAAGAAGAAAGTCGTAGTGAGAGTACAAAGAAGATTGAAGACCTCACTAGTAGTATATTGATTGCTAATAACAAGGGTAATAATAGTTATAACAAAAAAGAGTTTTATTTAAATTTAAAAAAATGTACTGTTTTTATAGGACATAAAAATGAAATCATAAAATGTTATGTTCATGATAAAAATAAAATTATAATTTCTTTAGCAAAAGATGGAATAAAAATATGGGATTTATATAATTGTTATGCAATAAAAACTTTAAAATATGGAGAAAATATAATTGATTTTTATATACCTATTATTAAACAATCTTCTTATATAAATGAGATTCCAAATTTATTACTTGAATATGAAAATAATATACAAATAAATATTATTAATGAAAAAAAACAAACAAATTGTCAAACAGATAACAATCCATTTTTAATTAATGATCAAAATATATTAACTAACATGGCCAACATGTTTACATTTTATTCTTTATAAAAAAAAAAAAAAAAATGAACTTAATGCGGATATATATATATATATATATATATATAATTTTTGTTCGATTAGGTATAAACTATTATACATTATATGTTACTGCAGTTTGGAGAAAAATAATAGGACAGGACGTGTTATGACAGGAGTAGGAAATTATATACAGCGAATGAATTTAAAAACATACATGCGAAGATCTAAACATGTACATGTACGCATATATATATATATATATATATATATATTAACTTTTGTACTTTTTTGTGTCATTATTTAAAAGGGTAAAAAACATACACATATATAAACACAGAACAAAACGGTAGTTTATTGATCAACGTAAATTGGGCAAAGTGTATACACATATAGCATTAATTAATATTGTAATACAATGAACTGGGAAATGTTTTTTTTTGTTTTTTTTATATTAACTACATAAAAATTTATTCCATTCAGCTAATGCAATTTACACATGTTAACACGTTTGGTACGTGTCATATATTTATTTGTTTTGGTGATTTTTTTGGTGTATTTTTTTTATTTATTTTTTTTAAATAGTGGATATAGTTTAACACTACATTCTGTTTTAACTATAAAAAATGAAAGTAAAAGAGAAAAAACAAAAATGTTAAATTAAAAATTAAGTAATTAAAAGTTAAATAATTAAAAGTTAAATAATTAAAAGTTAAATAATTAAAAGTTAAATAATTAAAAGTTAAATAATTAAAAGTTAAATAATTAAAAGTTAAATAATTAAAAGTTAAATAATTAAAAGTTAAATAATTAAAAGTTAAATAATTAAAAGTTAAATAATTAAAAGTTAAAGAATGCATAGAGAATGTTCTATGTTGTTTATTTTTATCATTTTACATGACTTTGCAATATTTTTTTTTTTTTTTTTTTTTTTTTTTGGCTTTATCCTAACTTTAAATATATAGCTATTTATTTTTTACAAAATAGGTTCAACTAGTACATATATAACACATAGCCGTATGCTTATATATATATATATATATATATACATACATATGTTTAGGCATAACTCAAGCAAATATAGGTTTTATCATTTTTTTTTTTCTTTTCTTTTTTTTTTTCCATACACGTTCAGTTAAAAATATTGATAAATTCATTATTTCTTCAATTTTTTTTTTTTTTTTTTTTATACATTAAGAAAATAAAAAAGTAAGAAGATATTAACATAATTTGTATTTAATATTATACATTTTTTTTCTATATACTAATGGATATGTGATTTTTTATGTAATTTTTCTTTTATGTTTTAAAGAAAAAAAAAAAAAAAAAAAAAAATCGTACATACAGAACATATCTTACAATATAAAGTTAACAAACTTTTACCACACTATGCAATTTGATTAAGAAAAAAAAAAAAAAAAAAATGTTAATCAAGTACTTTTCGAATATACTTAGAACCCCAAAGCCAATAATCAAAACTAGCCTAGTATACATACATATATATATATATATCTACATATATCTACATATATATGTATATATACACAAATGAATAAATGAAAGTATATAGAGAGATAGCTATTTAGATATACACACGCACGTACATATATATATATATTTTAAGTAGTTATTTATATTAGTATAATGTATTTTTTTATTTTACAAAAAAAATATATCAGCTAAACGTTTGTTTTGTATTTTTATAGAGAAACTATTTTTCTGATTCTGGGAAGATAGTGATCCCTCGTCATGGGACTACAATATTGTGTGTGCGCAAAAATAATGAAGTGGTAATAATTGTACATACATACACAAACATGTATATATATTATTTAATAAAGCAATAAAATGAGCAAATTATTGAGTAAAATAACAAAACACTATGTATAATACTTCAAAAAAAAAAAAAAAAAAAAAAAAAATCATTATGTTCTTCTAAATTATGTACATTTATGTAAGTACGTAGAGATAAATCATTTCTGCTCATTTAATATTGTGTGTTTTTTTTTTTTTTCAGTGTTTAATTGGAGATGGTATGGTTTCCCAGGGCACAATGGTTAGAATATATTTCTGATAGTAATTGAATATACATATATATATATATATATATATATATGCACATGTGTTAATTTGCATAAACAAATATCCCATCCTTTTTTTTAATTCTCCATCATTTTTAGATAGTTAAAGGGAATGCTAAAAAAATTAGAAGATTAAAGGATAATATTTTAATGGGTTTTGCTGGAGCAACTGCTGATTGTTTTACCCTATTAGACAAATTTGAAACTAAAATTGAAGAATATCCAAGTAAACATTTTTCATTTTAAAATATACAGTTTGTTTTTACTTTTTTTTTGAATAACTCAATACATTTTAACATACATAAACACGATCCTATATATATGTATATATGTGTGTGTGCGTTTTTTTTTTTTTTTTTTTTTTTTTTAACGAATTATAATAATTACACAGACCAACTTATGAGGTGTTGCGTTGAGCTAGCTAAATTATGGAGAACAGATAGATATTTAAGACATTTAGAAGCGGTTCTAATAGTAGCCGACAAAGATGTTTTATTAGAAGTAACAGGTAATGGTGATGTTTTGGAACCATCAGGAAATGTTTTAGGTACAGGATCAGGAGGTCCATATGCTATAGCTGCTGCAAGAGCGTTATATGATATAGAAAATTTAACAGCAAAAGATATTGCTTATAAAGCTATGAACATTGCTGCTGATATGTGTTGTCATACAAATAATAATTTTATATGTGAAACTCTGTAACGTTTTTTTTTGCTACTTTTTTTTTGCTACTTTTTTTTTTCTATTTTTTTTTTTCTATTTTTTTTTTTCTATTTTGTTTATTATATATATATATATATATATGCATGCTTACACATTGTACGATTAAATATAAATAATTTACATTTTTGTATCCTAAAAAAAAAGTATATATATATATATATATATATATATTTTTTTTTACTTGTGAAAAAATAAATTTCTAAATATTTTAAACAAAAATATTAAAAATATTTTAAAGACGAAAATATTTTAACTATTCTCAAATAAAAATAAATAATAAATCGTGAAAATACAATTTGAGAGAAGGAAAAAGGGAATAAATGTTTAAGTAAACCATTTTTATTCTTTTGTAGTGGACGAAGTAGAAAAGTTCTTTACTGTAATTATTCCTTTACACATAAATATATACATCAATTTTATATACATATACATATACAAACGTAAGTTTCCTTTTTCTTCTTTTTTTTGTGTTATTTCTAAATGAGAAAAGTATATATATTTATGTGTAAAACTTTCTGAACATTGATAAATTTATGTACATATTTTTTCAATCATTTAAATCAATTGTTAAAAAAAAAAAAAAATGCACCTGTATGCAACAGAAAAAAAAAAAAAAAAAAAATGATCAATACAAAATGTCTTAAGCACATAGACCAAAAAAAAAAAAAAAACTAAGTACTAAAATAAGAAAAATAAAGATATATATTAAAGAAAGAAAAAAAAAAAATAAAACAACATCAGTGACAACATTCTACTAACTAGCTAGCTTATTAATTTAATAGCTTGTAAAAAAAAAAAAAAAAAAAAAAAATTCTTAACAAATCATGTTGTTGTTAAATGCGTGTTTTACGAATTATTGTATATTAAACCTTTTTTCTTAATATTTATTTTTAAGATCTTATTAGAAATATATTTAAAATACTTTTATAATATATACTTTTAAGCTCGAAATATACGACATATATGTAATAAATTCTATTTTCGTTATTTTGTTATGCCATTTTGTCATGCTATTTTGTCATGCTATTTTGTCATGTAATTTTGTTCATACCATTCTTTTTTTTTCAGTGTTTTTTTTTTTTTTTTTTTTTTTTTTTTTTTTTTTTTTTTACACACACATATATATATGTATATAGATTTATATTTATAAGTTACTACGTGAAAAAAAAAAAGAAGAGAGCGTGTGTAAACATACTTTTTTAGAAATATTGTTGTACTAAAATATTTGTCTTTTTTTTTTTTTTTTTTTTATTAGCGCCTTGTCCAGCTAATGATATGACCTTTGTACAAGTGTATATATATATAATAAATATATTTGTTTATAATTATTTTTGCATTTGTTTTTCTCTTTTATTCATACACTTTTTTTTTTTGTTTTTTTTGTTTTTTTGTATATTTTATAAATGTTACTGTTTTGTACTTGTATACACACCGTTGTATGTACAAATTGTTTTTTTCTGATTTAAAGCTTTATTTTTTTTTTTTTTTTTTTTTTTTTTTTTTTTTTTTTTTTTTTTTTTTGTCTCTATTTTGTAAGGTGAATATACATTTTATATATATTACCTTTTTGTTTTTATTAAACAATTCAACTCACACGAGCATTATAAAAATTGTTAATCAAACATTTTATCAATTATAACAATAAGAAGACAAAATGGTAAATTGTGAATATGCCGCTGGCGTAGCTTCTGAACGTTTGGATAATATAAAAGATTATGATACTGGAAGAAAATCCAAGTTTCATATGGTCGATTTTGTTAATAATAATAATATTTATGATATTTTACATAATTATGGTACAGAAAATAAAAATAACATATGTAATAAAAAAGTTGGTAAATATGATAACAAGTATAATCCTAATAATATGCAATATGCTGGTTTGCCATCGTTTATTCAAAATTCCGAAAATGAAAAAAGTAAAAGAATAAAATGTGACATAAATGGTCATAATGATAATATGAAAAATGTAATTCAATATAATAAAATTGATGATAATAACATAGATAATTCAAAATACTTTTTTTCTGATAAAGGTTATACTTTAACACCTAAAAGAATTTTAACTAGACATGTTAATGATAATGAAATAAATAAATATTTTTATACAAAATATGATGTGACTGATAAATCCAGTGGAAGAACGGAAATAATGGTTGCAAGGAAAAATGGTTGTTCTAATGTTATTGTTCAGAATTTTACAGAATTTGATGCATATGCAACTTATAAAAAAAGGGGTAGCAAAAAAAATAGGAGTGAATCTGTTGTTCATACGAAAATGGTAATTTTTTTTTTAAAAACATTACATAATTTGTTACAAAATTTGTTACATGTTTGTTACATGTCAATAATATATTTATTAAAAATTAATTAAAAACTAATTGCGTAATTACAAAGTAGTTGCATCAAAATTGCATCATAATTATATATTTTATATTATAATATGTGTGATTGAGTATGCAAAAAAAAAAAAAAAAAAAAAAAAAAAAAAAAAAAAAAAAAAAAAAAACTATACATATGTCATTATATGCATTTTTTTTTGACAATTATATATGCATATATGTTTTGGAGTGGATGCAAATGTAAAAGTGTTTATATAAACATACTTACATAAATATATATATATATATATATATAACATGATATACTTTTTAGGGACTTATGGCAAAAGATGATAAACATATAAACCATAAGGTCAGTAAAGCACAATCTGTATTTACTAATGCAAACAGAAAGGACAACATAGCGCCAGAAAAATATTGGTTGTGCCCAATTAATGAAAGTAAAAGAAACAAAACAAAAAGAGTATATAACATGTAGGTAAAGGTTTTTACTTAACTATTTAACGTTTTTTTTTTTTTTTTTTTTTTTTTTTTATTTTTATTATTATTCTTATTATTATGCTTATTTTTACTCTTATTCTTATTATTCTTATTATTATTATTATTATTCTTATTTTTATTATGTTAATTATGCTAATAATGCTAATTATTTGAATTATGTTAATTATGTTAATTATGTTAATGTTTGTCTATTAGTTTTATGTCCCCTTTTTATGTTGTCTTATTTGACGTAATAACAAATCTACTTTAAAAAAAATGAACTTTTTTTACAGATTATATCAAATATATATAAAATTTAATTATATACCTATGCCTTTTTTTTTTTTTTTTTTTTTTTAATTTATTATATATAAAATCAAATTAATAAATTTACTTTTTTTTTTTTTTTTTTTTTTTTTTTAACAATTATACAACATAAGCATAACCATAGACAAATTTAATTAATTTATTTTCTGTTTTTCAGATATTAACATAATTTGTTATGTATATATGTACGTACATGTACAATTTTTGTAAATTGAATATTTATTTGTTTAGTTTACTTGGTTACCTATCGATATGTATGTAGGAGTAACGCGCGCCTAACAACCTTTACAGTCTGCTTTGTTACCACATATAAAACAGCGTTTCTTTTTTTTTTTTTTTTTTACATATTTGCATATGTTTTGTTTGTTTATTTATTTTTTTGTTTTATACCTTTATACGCCTTTGCACATAGATATATACATAGATATATACATAGGTATCTACATAGATATATACATAGATATATACATAGATATATACATAGATATATACATAGGTATATACATAGATATATACATCCGGTTAAGACAACCCCCCATATTTAAATACTTTGTTGCCAGTGACTGTATACATTTAAAATGACGACAGTTGTTAATGCGAACGTTAAAGTGATTACTAAAATTCCTGGCCCTACTTTGTCGGTGTAATTTATTGGTTCTTTTTCAGCTAATGCTTTAGATCGTTTTAAATAAACATAAAATGAATAGATAATAAAAAAAATAGCTACAGGAGCCATAATTATACCAGATATAAAACCATAATAATTAGAAAAGTTGAGTAATGTTATTGAAATAGTAGAAAGTAAGACACTAGTGTTTAACCACTGTAATAATGTTCTTTCATTAGCAAAAAATGTTTTAGGATCGACTCGAACTACTGTATTTTTCGGTATTTTTTTTATAAAAATGTTGTCAGTGTTATAAGTGTTAGAAACAGTTTTAGTATTGGTAGAAGAACTATCATGTATATTTTTTTTTTTTTTGAAAATAGAATTTTTTAAAAAAGTAAAAAATGTGTTCTTATTATTATTACTACTATTATTACTTCTGTTATTACTACTGTTATTACTAGCGTTATTTTTATTATAGGAACACTTTTTTTTTCTTTCATCCATTTCGAGTAGTAATGGTTCACATAAATTTTTATTATACCCAATTAGTTTTTTATTAATATTAATTAAGTTTTTTCTGTTTGTATTAGAAAAAGAATGTGATTGGTTTTTGGAATTGTAAAACGTATTGTAAGCATTTTTTTTTTTAAGATTAATACTACAACTAATATTATTATTATTATTATTACTATTATTACTATTATTACTATTATTATTATTATTATTATTTCTGCTTTTCACTTTATTTGAATTATTTTCATATATTTCATTATCTATTGAATGAAAAGAGTAATTTTTTTTTTTTATTTCATCTCTGAATATAAGTTCACTGGCATGTGCTATTCTTGCAGATGCTCCTGTATATGTAATACTGTTTTTACAATCATCACTTTTTATTATATTAAAATTCATAGATTTTAAATTATTATTTAAATTTAATTTAATATTATCAGAATTGTTACATTTTGTATGACTGATCTGGTAGTTATCATTATCACTACACCCACTACATCCGTTATGTCCGTTATAGTGTTTATTGTTTCGTCGGTCGTTTTTTCCTGTTTTTTTTTTTTTTTTTTTATTATTTTCGAATTGTATTAAATTGGAAAATGTATAAAAATGCCAATGTGGATAAGTAGTTATGTTTTGGGGATATATAAGGGATATACCTTCAAGAAAAGAAGAGAATCCCCAAACCTCTGTCATAATACCCAAATTATTTAATTTAGCAATTAAGTTATTATATGTGTTTGTTTTTTTTGTACTAATGTCAAAAATGGCATAATTAAAATAACAGTATTTTTTGTTTTGTAAATTGTTTGTTTTGCTTCGTAAATTGTTTGTTTTGTTTCGTAAATTGTTTGTTTTGTTTCGTAAATTGTTTGTTTTGTTTATTTTGTTTGTTTTATCTGATTGTTCTTTTTTGTTAGATTTTATACTTTTATTATGTATGTTACATTTTTTAATTTGTATTGATTCGTCTTGATTAGAATGCCAACCTTGACTAACTTCTTCATAATAACTAGGTTGGCTAGGTTGTTCAGATTGGCTAGAATTATCGGAGTAACTAGACTGATTGTTTACTTCACATGTTTCAACATCTCCATTGTAAATACCATCTTTTTCCTCCTTTTCATCATCTATTTCATTATCACTATAAATATTTTTTTTATCTGTATGAGCCCAATAACGTATATTTTCATCAATATATCCTGTAGTATATTTATTACTAACATATAACCTTTTTAATTTACTTTTTAAATAACTTTTTAGTTTTTTTTTTTTTATTTCGGTAATACATTCGTTTAGGGACTTCAATGCATCATGGTCACAGTTTTTGTTGTTTGTACTTTTTTTTTTATTCAAATTATTTTTATCATAATCATATTTATTTTGTTCTGTTTCGATTATACAATCAGATGTTGTAATTATATGATATTCGGAATTATTTTTTTTTTGTTTCTTCTTTATAATTCCATTTTTTTTTTCTCCTTTTTCTTCCTTTCCACTTTCTTCCTCTCCACTTTCTTCCTTTCCACTTTCTTCCTTTCCACTTTCTTCCTTTCCACTTTCTTCCTCTCCACTTTCTTCCTTTCCACTTTCTTCCTTTCCACTTTCTTCCTTTCCACTTTCTTCCTCTCCACTTTTTTCCTTTCCACTTTTTTCCTTTCCACTTTCTTTTTGTCCTTGTCCATTATATTCCAATTCATTATCTTCTTGTATCGATTTTTTAAAGTTTTTTATTTCTTTTAAATTATGAAGATTATTTATATTTTTTATGTTTACGTTAACATAATTTAATAAATTGTTATTACTTGAATAAATATTTTTTTCATTTATATTATGACTAGGTTCATATAAATCAGATGTTTGAACAAACGTTTTAATATTGACATATTTACCATTTATATAGTGATACCCCCTTACTCGAATTATTTTATTATTTGTTGTTGTATCATTTTTATTAACAAATGTATTAAATGTATTTAACATGGGGTCATCTAAATAAATCGTGACTATATAATTTTCAATTTTATTAATGGATATTATTTCTATTAATTTTTTAATACTAGGGAAATATTCTTGTTCTTTTATATTATAATATTCAAAAACAAAATGTTTCGCTAGTTCTATTTTTACATTAATTATATTTTGTAATTCTACAATGTACTTTGTGTTTTTTATATCGTCATCTAATTCGGTTTCTCTCATTTTTGATTCCCTCTCTGGTATTTCTATATTTTCTGCTTTTTCCATATTGATATCCCTAGTACTCATAGTAATACTATAACGAACATCCTTAACAATTCTAAAATATTTATAACAGATTGATAAAATACATACTAAAAAATTTATATCGTACTGCATAAAAAAACTGTTAAGAACATCACTTAAATAAAATGAAGAACTTACTTTTTTGTTATTATGCTTATCGAATTTTTTTGTTATTTTGCAAAATCCAGTAAAATTCAAATTTTTATAATTTTCAAGAAAAATTAATACATCACCAAATTCATTCAATTTATTCTCTATATTTTGTAAGTCTAAATAAGGATATTCATTTTTATCTTTAAGTTTATAATAATAATTTTCAATCTCCTTAAACCAATTTTTAATTATATTTAAACAAAATTTATTAATTTTTTCTAATTCTACATTTAATATATCACAAAAACGTGATTCGCTTGATTTATATTCTCTTCCACTTAAGGCTCTGATGTTTCCGAAGTTGGTCGTTACTTCTTTGATGGTGTAAGTTGATGTGTCTTGTCCTGATAAAAAAATAAAAATAAAAATAAAATAAATAAGTAAATATATATAACAGCTTGTTCAAAATTGGTTGTTAGGTTGTTAGGTTGTTAGGTTATTAGGTTATTAGGTTGTTAGGTTGTTAGGTTGTTAGGTTGTTAGGTTGTTAGGTTGTTAGGTTGTTAGGTTGTTAGGTTGTTAGGTTGTTAGGTTGTTAGGTTGTTAGGTTGTTAGGTTGTTAGGTTGTTAGGTTGTTAGGTTATTAGGTTGTTAGGTTGTTAGGTTGTTATGGTTATGCACAACTTGAAAGTGTTATGTGTACCATAAAAACAAAAATGTATAGTCAGTATGAAATACGTACAAAAAAAAAAAAAAAAAAAAAAAAAAACTAATAATACTATATAAATAAAAAAAAAAAAAAAAAAAAAAAGACGTTTTTTTTAATCAATTTGGATTATTTTTTTTTTTTTTTTTTTTTTTTTTTTTGTTATATTTTGTTTTTTAAACATACAACAAACAGAAAATTTTATGGGGCATATGTATAGGTAACATAAATAAAAAAAATATATATAAATAAAACAAAATAAAATATAATAGGCAGATAATGAGCAGATAATATAATAAAAATAAGGAATTACCAGTTATAAGTTTTATTACTTTCTTTAGTTCTTTATATGCAATATAATTTTCCTTGTATCTAGGATCAGCTTTTTCTTGTAGCTTTTTACTGAATTTCATCTTAACAAATACTTTTGCTTAACAAATACTTTTTCAACTTTTTCAAAATAAAAAAAGTTGAAAAAGTTGAAAAAGTTAAAAAAGTTAAAAAAGTTGAAAAGGTTGAAAAGGTTGAAAAAGTTGAAAAAGTTAAAAAAGTTAAAAAAGTAAAAAAAGTAAAAAAAAATTTTAAAAAATAAAAAAATTAAGTAATAACTTATAAGAATATTCTAGTAGCTTGATTTAAAATATATAATTTTTGAAATTTGTAGGTCCCATGAAGTGGTTTAAAGGAAACTAAATATATGCACATATATATATATATATATATATATGAACATAATTATATATAATTTACTGTGATATACATCTTATTACGCTTATGCTACATAATGCTTAAGCTATGTTTTTTTTTTCTTTTTTAGATTAATTATATAAGAAAAAAAAAAAAAAAAAAAAAAAAAAAAAAAAAATAATAAAAATAATAATAAAAAAAAAAATAATAACAATAATAATAATAAAAATAAAATAACGATGAATCGTTCTTATCACATAATTTAAATTTTTTCATTCATTTTTTTTTTTTTTATAAATTGTATATGTATATATCAAATTACGAAATATGCACATTCGTTTATATATGTATACACATGGGTATTATACATAAGGATTTTCTATTATTTTAATTTTAATTCGATTTTATTTTATTTTATTTTGTTTTGCCTTATTTTTTTTTGTTTTGCTTTATTTTGCTTTGTTTTATTTTGCTTTGTTTTATTTTGCTTTGTTTTATTTTGCTTTGTTTTATTTTGCTTTGTTTTATTTTGCATTGTTTTGTTTTGCCTTATTTTGTTTTGTTTTATTTTATTTCATTTCTGATGGTTTTAATTTGTTCATTTGAAATAGAGAAAATTGTAGCAATATTTTTTGATAAGCAACTTTTGAAAAAAATAAATAAAATGAATAAATAAATAAAATAAATAAATAATAAATAAAATAAATAAATAATAAATAAAATAAATAAATAAATAATAAATAAAATAAATAAATAATAAATAAAATAAATAAATAATAAATAAAATAAATAAATAAATAAATAATAAATAAAATAAATAAATGAATAAATAAATAGATAGTTGAATAAATGAATAAGTGGATAAATGGAAAAATATTTTGAGCTATAACAGGCTTACACTTAAATAAAAAAATAAGTTGAACTAAGAAAAAGGGAATTCAATTTTCAGCAAATTTATAAATCTATATAAAAAAAGGGACAATAAACCATTGTTTGTCTTTTATGTTTGCAATTATGTATGTGGTTTTTCTCCTATTTTTTTTAAAATTTATACTTTAAAAAAAATTAGAATGAAATAGTTATATTGTGGCATACGTGTAACAGTGGAGGAATTCAGAGAAAATAGAAAAAAAAAAAAAAAAAAAAAAAAAAAATTAGTGACCTCTATACATTTACATGCTCAACTTTTTATATACACGTAGTCTTATGTTTTTACAAAAACAATTTGAAATAGTAAAAAAAAAAAAATATATAGAAAAGAACGAACAAGTTACTTTTCTTAATTTAAAAATAAATTTTTTTTTCTTATAAAAAATAAAAAAAAGTTGGAATTTTTTTTATGATAGATTAATTTATTTGAGATTACAGTTGAATCTGTGATAAATGGGCTAATCATTTATTTCTGCTTTTTAATTTAATAATATATAGCCACTTAATTATATAACCTAACCACTTATTTATCAATCACTTATGAAGCCACTTAATTATATATTTATGTAAAGTTTTTGTATATGTGCTTAAAAAAAAAAGTATAGTTTAAACTATTAGATAACCAAAATTTATTTAAAATTAATCCATGTAATACTATATATATATATATATATATATATATATATCCCCTCTGTTGTTTGAAAACAATGCAAAAAACATTGTCTTTGCACATGCTATTACAAGTGCGTATACAAATAAAATAGCACACACATATATATATATATATATATAGACGCATATTCTTTTATGTTTGCATTTACAAGTTAAAAAAAAAAAAAAAAAAAAATGTAAAATTATAGTGTGTGTACTATTTAATGAAGGAATAAAAACAGTAAAGGAAATAGAAGTAGGAATATAAATGTAAGAGTATAAAATAATGGTAAAACAGTTGCAAGGGTAAAAAAAAAAAAAATAAATGTTGTAGTTCTAAAGGTTTTTTTTTTTTTTTTTTTTAAGTTCTCATAGATAAAAGTAGTTGTGTAATTTCCTTTTTTTTTAATAACATTTTTGTAAGGATAATTTTTTTTTTTTTTTTTTTTTCTTTTCTTCTTGAACTTTTTTATTTTGCTACTGCATAATTTTTTAGCCTTGTGCTAGTATTTGATCGTATTTCTATACAACGTACTATTTCTTCAATTTATTTATAAAATAAAAAAAATAAGTAAAAAAGATAAACAAAGCCAAGCCAAGTAAAGCAAAGCAAAATGTAGTAGGTCAAAATTAAACAAAATAGAATAAAATAATTATGAAATATAATTGCACACAAATAGAACTTTATTTATAAATGTTGCAGAATTTGTTAAAAAAATAAACTGGACAAATTTATATATATATATATGTATATATGCAAGAAAAAAAAAAAAAAAAAAAAAAAAGAAAGAAATTAATTAATTAATTAATT
>CABPSV020000383.1:0-17056 GCA_902459845.2 Hepatocystis sp. ex Piliocolobus tephrosceles
TATTTTGTTTTAAATTTTTTTTTTTTTTTTTTTTTTTTTTTTTTTTTTTTTTTTTTTTTTGCTCCTACTTTTTGCTATTATTATTAATACCACTACTGCTGTCTATGCTACTACCACTCCCAACAATGCTATCATTCTGTGAATACATGTTTAGCGACATGTTCGCATATTTTGGCGAAGTTGTTACATTATTATACATGTTAGAAATATTTGTATTTACAGATTCAAACTGACTCAAATTAGGTACATTCAAAGAATTGTTATTAGACACAGAATCATAACTATAATTATAATTATTTAACAAATTTTGAACATTAAATTTATTTTTAATATTAGTATCTATTATGTTCTTATAACCAGTATAATTATTATAACTAGAGGCTGTAGTATTATTTAAACTGGCTTGGACAATTAAAGGATTGTTATCAGTTGTTATTTTATTATAATTTATATCGATTGGTTTTTTTGAATTGGTATTCACATTATTACTTGGCCGCATTTCACGGTTATACATGCTGCTCATACTATTCATGCTATCCCTGATATCAATACCGCTCACATTATTGTAATTATTATTATTTCCTAACACGCTCGAAGTGTTATTTAAATTCTGTACCTTTGATGTATCTAACATGGACTTATACGAATCTAAATTTGCAGTGTTAGTCAAATTTAAAGCAGAGTTATAAATGGTACTGTTATTGTTACTATGACTCATATGACTGTTAAGTATGTTCGAATATTTTTCAAGTAAAATGTTATGGTCCCTTAAGCTGTTACTATTACTATTATTAACCGCATCTGTTGCAACATTATTATTTAGGTCGTTATTAACACTGTTCATGTAATTATTATTTTTGTATCTTTCATCGTTTAGAGTTTCATTCATGTAAATATTGTGACGATTATTTACGATATAATTTTTATTACCCATCATTAAGCTATTACTGTTGTTAATACTATTATTACTGCCACCTGTCATATTACTGTAATAGTTGTATTTACCAAAATTGTTAACATTATTATCCAAATTCGACATCCCATTATAACTATTTTGATACATTTTAAATGATAAATTATTTAAACTTTGTTCATTACTCAATTTACTTTGATTCATTTTGTACTCTTCACCAACATTATTACTATGCAACAAATTACTAAACTTATTAACTATTTTGTTTTGTAATAAACTTTTATTTTTTTCGTTTGAAATATTTGTTGTCATATTGTTTAAATAAGTGTTAATATTTGTTGGAAGAGTGTTATCTGCATATATATCTTTTTTATTCAAATAATTATTATCACTATTATTTAAACCTTCAATATCTGTATATTCCATTTTGTTATCATCTCTTTTACCAAATTGTATGTTTCTTTCATTAGACACTTTTCTCTTTTCTAATTGTTCATTTAATGCGTTTATTTGTGTTTTTATATCCTCGTCCATATTTGGTTTTATATACTTTTTCCCTAAACCTGGAATGGCATCAGTTGTTACTCCAGTCCTTGTTACGTCATGTACTCTACTCTCCTTATCGTTATTGTTTAAGTCACCATTAATATTATCATTATAAGTATCGTTCAAAGCTGAAATATTGTTACCACTTTCACTCACAGCATCATCACCCTTATCCGCTTGTTCTTTCGCCTTCACTTCTTTCACTTTTGTTATGTAATTGTTAAAATCAAATGTTGTTAATAAATGTACAAGATACCCATGATTGCTGTTCGAACTTATGTTCATCATTTCGTTTATTACTTTAATTAAACTCTTGTTAAACATATCATTATATTGCAACAGCTTTTGAATCACTTGGTTTAAATCGCTTTCTTTGCTCTCATCACCATCACCATCACCATTACCATCGTTACTATTGCTACCATCTCCATTTTCACAGCCCTCATTAACCATTTCGTAATTTATTATATCCGTAAATAACTCATTTTCTATCAAACATTGAAAAAAATAACAAAATTTAAAACAAGTATCAATCGATTCTAATAAAGGTTTTGTCAAATCTTCAATGCGTAAAAAACATTTAGTAGCTATTTGAGAAATAAATAAATCATGTATAGACTTTGTATATTCAAAATCTTTTGATTTATGCACTTGTTGTATCATTAATTTATATTCATAGTTAATAATATCTTCCTGTAAATACTTAATCAAATGAGATATAAAAAATTGCATTTTATGTCGAATTGCAAACAAATAAGAAAATAAAAATTTACCTTTTTTACAATACAAAAATTTATATAAACGTCTATTATGATTACATAAAATTTTCAAATTATAATATACTCTACTCAAAAGAAAAAAAAATTGAAAAATAGAATTATATGTATATATTGTATTAGTGTTAATAATTAAAGCTATTGGCCAAGTCAGTTTAAAATGAATTTCTATATTATTCCATAAATTTAATCCACTATGAATTTTTATATTCTTATTTATTTCTTTATCATAAAATATTAAAGTTTCATTGTCAATATCTATTTCAGGAATTTCTATTGGTGATTTATAAGATTGATGGAACCATTTGTATATTTCTACAGAGCAGTCATATGAGCTAAATAACAGTACATTCTTCATTTTTTTTATGTTACTGCTATTAGTATAGTGGTTAACTTTTGCACCTCTTTCTGTATACTCCTCACTTCTGTTACCATAACCACCATAATCGTTACCATTCTTACGTACAATCATTTTGTTTATATTTTCTATTTCATTTTTTGCCATATTTTTATTCATTTCATCATCTACATGAAAAAAATTCTTTTTAAAAATTACAGAGTTTGTGTTTAATGTATTATTATAAAAACGTTTAAACCATTCGTTTAGTTTACTTTTTTTCTTTAACAATTTATGTTTAAATAATATAGGACAAGTATAAAAACCTATATATCCATTCCCTAAGTTTAGAGAAAATGCTTGCGTCATATCTAATGCTCTTATATGAATAATTGGTTTTATTTTATTCTTAGGATTATTTCCATATAAATTATAATCATCTAACTTTTGAATATAAACACTGAAAGAATGTTTTATACAATTTATTCTTACACGAAATTTTGTTAAACTGTTTTTGTTTATATTTGGAAATATTTGCTTATTACTTTGAATTTTTAATACAGGAAATCTTGTTGTTCCCTCATCATTATCGTCTTCACCATCTTCTTCATTTTCATTTTCGTAATTTTCCTCACCTTCATAGTGATTATTATAACCACGTGTACTAGATCTATTTTGTTTGTTTTTTTTTTCTTTCAAATCTTTATCTCGAACGCCATTTATAACATCATCATACATACCTCTTTTATTCATTTCTTTTATATTCCCTTCAAACAATTTATTATTCAAAATAGATTCTTTTGTATAGTTAAAAGTATAACTATTACTGTTATGTACAAATGATGATATACCCTCTCCTCCAATAAACAATGACACTTCTACTTCCACATCACCCAAAACAACTTTATTTAAACTGTTTTCAATAGAATCATATGTTTCATGTGCTGACACCATTTTATTATCTACTAACAAACTGTTATCTCTTATATCATGGTTAATAATACCACCACCATTGATAACACTGTTCTTGTTTTGCTCCTTTTCATAAAATTTTACTCTTATTTCTACAGACAAACAATCTCCTAACGAACCCCAATAACCTAAAGATTCATCCAATATATCTGTTTTATAAAGTAAAGGGTTTTTCACAGAATGAATTACTAACGAAAAACAGCAACCTACTGTAAAATTTTTTCTTTTCCCTTTTTTTAATTCTTCACTATTACCTACATTATCATATCCATACCCCTCTCCAATAACATTCTTACCACTAACAATATCATCCGTTATTTGTACAAATTTATTATCAAAAAAGTTATTAAAATTAACTGCAAAATCAAATCCATGTTTAAACCCTCTTAATATCTGTTGCCTATAATTATTTATACATACACTAAAAATTGTGTCATAATCATAATATTTTTTTTTATATAACATTTGTATACCTTTATAAAAATCATTTAGTATTATTTTGTTATCATATATATAACTCATACCACCTAATATCAAATTTTCGTATTTTTCTTTTTCAAAACAATCATATGAAAATTTTTTATAGGATATTCTTGGGTAAAAATATCTCGATATAATATTTTCAGCAAAATCACCATCAAAATTATAATCATTTGTATTTAAAAAGGAGTTATACTCCTTCGAATTATTATCATTGTATTTAGAAAGATTACTATTTGTATATTCTGAAAATAAACCATTTTCATACTTTTCTAAAACTAATTTATCTTTTTTACTTTCATATTTTGTTTTAAAATAATCTTCTACAGATAGAGAAGCATTTTTCCAAGCTAATATTTTTAATAAAATTTCATTTTTAGTATTAGGTGGTGTATGCATAATAGACCATGACTTTTCTAAAAAGTAATCATAAAAATCACCATTATTTAAAAAATATATATCTCGAAATAAATCAAAAATTTTAATTAAATTTATATCTTTCACTATGTACTTCCATAACTTATACGCTATAATCGTTCGAATCTTTTCTATTGTTATGTCAAATATCTCTTTACAATATAAATTTAATGTTTCATTTTCTGATTCGGATGAATATTCATAGGAATATGCAGTACTGGTACTTTCACTAGTAATGTTAAAACCATCGTCATACCTAGATTCTTTTATGTATCCAGACTCTGTTAAACCATTTGTTGGGTTTTCAAAATTTGTAAAACAATTATGTAATATTTGATGCTGATCCATGACACTAGCTCTGGTACTACTACTGTCACTAACATCATTTCGATATGTTCCATTCCTTCTTGTACTATCATCCTCCATAAATGATAACGTCTGTTTATGTTTTTTTTTATAACCCTCATGTGATGTTTCATTAAACGCTTTTGATAAAATTTTAGTAATAGAAAACATTTTTATTATATCACTTGTGTTCCATTTATTACTTCTGATTAATATTCTAATTGATTTTCCTATAAACAATATTTTACGACCATTTATTTTATCCATACAACAATTAGGTAAATTAGAAATAGATTGAAAAAATAAATAATTCCATTCAAAATTTAAACTTTGTACATTAGTTAAAGTTAAATTTTCATATAATTCTTCAGGTGATAAAAATAATTTTTTGTCATCTGTATAAATAAATTGTCTTTTTTGTATAAAAAATTCATAATATGGATCTATTAATTGACCATAAAGAATCCATGCAAATATTTGATGCAAAAATATTTTTCCTAACGTTTTAAAATACTTATGATACACATTTTTAATTCTTATATTACCATTTAAACATTGTTCATATAAATAATCCAATAATTTTTTTGTCTTGTTTCGACTTTCTCCTTCAGAAACGTTTACTTCCTCCTGTTTTTGAAATAGTAAATAATTTTTTATAATATCTATTATTATAATTATTTCTTCTCTTTTTTTTTCTAACATTGATAAAATTTGAGTTAAAGGTGTATTACTATTATTATTTATATATTCTTCTATTTCACTTACCCTTTTTAAATACCTTTCATTAAATTTATTAATTTCGTTACATATACCATTGGCATAATATCCATATGGTCGAACACTGTTTAAACTTTTTACATTTTTTAAAACTACACCAAAATAATTATCAATTTCGGTTTTTTTTTCACCTTTTCTTTTTTTATACGAATTACTTACGTTGTTGCTACTACTGCTATTGTTATTTGTTTCAGATGAATCAACAGAATAACCAGACGATCCTGATTCGGATTCGCTAGAACTAAAAGAAGAAGATGAAGCATAAGAAGAACTACTCCCATCAGGATTGTTATTCTGATCACCATTTAAAGAAACTTTTTTCCTATTTTTCTCTTTTTTTTTTTTTACTTTTTTTTTATTTATTTTATTAAATTTATGTATGTGTGTTAAATCACGATAAATTGTATTCTTCTTAACTAATAAACAAAACATATTTATAATATAAAAATAATAACCTAATTCCACAATCTCGTTTATTAGTTTTACTTCAGAGTTTAAAAATATATGAATATTATTATTTACTTCGAATCCATATTCATTAATATTTATATTATTCGTATTCGCATTTGCTTTCGCATTTTTTGTTTTTTTCTTATCTACTAGAATTATTACGTCCCCTGTCTGGCCAATCAGGCTAAGAATTATTTCGTGAATCATGTTCTGTCAAAATGGGAGTGAGCAAAATGTTGTTTACACAAACGGGAGTGTGTGCTAGTATACATATGTGAACACATATGGCGCCCGTGCGCGTATGTATATATGGTACTAAATAGCACTGCTTTAAAAATAAGCAATTTATCAACTTCTTTTTTGTGTTTATATTTAATCTTAATCTTTTCGCTATTCAATCTTTTCATTTATTTTCGGGTTTGGCTTATCCTAGCCTATTTTATTTTATTTTTTTTTTTTTACTTCACGTGAGTATATATATATATATATATATATTTTTTTTTTTTTTTTTTTTTATAATTCCTGTTTTGGAGTTTTTTAGTTTTTTCTTTTTTTTTGTTTATCAAATTTTACTTTATTTTATTTACCTTTTTTCTTATAATTAAAAAAGTGCATATACGTACATACATACATATATATGATGCAAAAATTATTAATATGCGGAAACACTGTTAAGAATCAGTACTATTACATATATTTTTATTTTTTTTTTTTTTTTTTTTTTTTTTTTTTTTTTTTTTTTTTTTTTTTGAAAAAAATTATGCAAATTAAGAAATAAGCTATTTAAATAAGTTAACAAGAGATGTTAAATTTGCGAAAGTGCTTGCATTGTAATTAAAAAAAATTTAATAACAATATTCCATCCATTTATTCATATACATACACATATACATATACACATACATATACATACATACATACGTATGTTTAAAAAAAATAAATAAATTAACCCTGACTATTAAAATGTTTAAAAATTAAAATCCAAAAAATTATATAGATTAAAATTAATTAAAAAAAAAAAAAAAAAACAAGAAAACAATGAATATGTAATAAAAATATGTTGTGAATATATGTAGCAAACAAAATGTAACGAAAAAAATGTATCAAATAAATGTAATAGACAAAACGTATTAGACCTAATGTAGTAGATATAATGTAGTAGACAAAATGTAGCAAACAAATGTAGCAAACCAATGTTGCAAACAAATGTTGCAAACAAATGTAGTAAACAAATGTAGTAAACAAATGTAGTAAACAAGTGTAGTAAACAAATGTAGTAAACAAATGTAGTAAACAAATGTAGTAAACAAATATAGTAAACAAATATTGTAAACAAATGTAGAAAAATGAGTTTTATCATGTATATATATATATATATATATGTTTATCCGTATGTCTGTATAAAAAAATGTTGCTCATACAAATTGCTTAGTATTTTTTTTTTTTTTTTTTTACTTTTAACTCCTGAATTATTAAAAAAGTTAAGTATTATTTAAAAAAAACTATTTAAATATTTATTATAAACCACATCACATTTCATCTTCAAGTCTAATAAATCTCCATCATTGTTTATTATAATATCTGCAAATTTTATTTTTTCATCTGTTGGTAGCTGATTTCTGTAGAAAAAAAAAGAAAATGGTATTTACATTAGCTGACACTCCGAGCAGCACACACACATATATATATATAAACGCATAAATATATATTTTTTCGTATAGGAATATAAAAGTATTCGTAAACATGTACAACTGTGTTGGTTTGTTTTAAAAAAAAAAAAAAAAAATGTATACAACATGCGATTTAACAAATATGAAAAATATAAGTGGACACAAATATGCGAAAGCGGAAAAAACACGACAAAAAATAAGACATGTCATGATCACCAAAAAGATGATATAATGTATACCATATATATATATACATACACGCATGGAGGGTGGTAAAAACAGTTGTTTATTTTTTATTTTTATTTTTGCTTATTTTTATATTTGTTTATTTTTGTTTATTTTTATTTTTATTTTTTTTTGGCTTTACTTGATTATACTCATTGCTGTGTCATATGTACAATTTTTATCTCTATGTAATATACGTTTTATTTGATTATCTACCGATGATTTTAAAAGTATCACAGGGCTAGTTAGCAAATACAAATTTGTTTCAATTAATAAAGGCGCTTCTATCGCTACATTATATTTAAAATACAAAAATTTATATTTCAAACATTCTTTAATTATTTGCAGTATAATATAAGTATGCGTAATTTTATTTATATATTTAACATTTTCTTCATTATTAAAAACAATTTTTCGTAGTAATGTTCTATTAATACTTTTATCTTTATTTAAAATATCAGTTCCAAAGTGTTTTACTATTTTTTTGTAACATATTGATCCTGGTTGGTATATTTGGCTCGTTATATCATCCGCATTAATTATAACAACATCTTTTTTTTTTAGATAATTACAAAATGTTGATTTACCTACTGCTATGCCACCTGTTATTCCAATTAAACATAAATAATTTCCCAAAAAAAAATTGAATATCCCTAATAACCCAAAAAACTTATTTACATATATTAAAAAACTATTTACAATTATCGTACTAAATATGGCATATTTATGATTTTCTATTTTTTTAAACTTATTCTTTCTATTTATAAATCCGATAGGAATTGAACCAAATGCCAGGAAGCATAAAATACATTTGTCCAAAAAAAATGTTAAAAACATAATTATGTTCTTTTTGAAGTCATATTTTTTTATTTTTTTATTTTTTTATTTTTTTATTTTTGTAATATGTTTATTTTTTTAAATTTTACTTGTACTCCACTTTTAACTATGGTTTATGTTTAGTTGTTATATATATATATATATATATATAAACATATATATGAAAAAATGTATTATAATTCACCTCAATTGAGGAATTGGTGCTCTGTTATTTATTTTGTACACGCCGTTTAAAAAAGCATACATTATTTACATGCGTAGTCATGTATCTGCAACAATGATAAGAATATACCTTTATTGGGAGCTGACATGTATGTATATATATGTGTGTGTGAAAATTGTACATAAACACTGAGCACTTATATACATGTATATGTTTCTATATTTCAAATATCCGATGTATAAAATAAATTAATAAACATCTGTGATATAAATATATGTATACATTTATATGTACAATGTTACTTGATCACTATGTATACTACATATTTAAAAAAAAAAAATCAAACATATATTTAAATTTTGTATATATATATATTTTTGTTGGTTTTTAACTTTATTTTATGTAAAAAAAAAATGCAGAAAACAGTGCTGAAAAATATGCAGAAAAAAATGCAGAAAAAAATACAGAAAAAAATGAAAAAACGAGAAGAAAAAAATGAAAAAACGAGAAGAAAAAAATGAAAAAACGAGAAGAAAAAAATGAAAAAACGATAAAAAAAAAATGAAAAAACGATAAGAAAAAAATGCAGAAAAAACGCAGAAAAATAGCTGAAAAAATGAAAAGAAATGAGGAAACAATATAGGAAATGTAAAAAAAAAAACAAAAATCACTGACCTAAAACAATTTATCACATGTACAAAGAGCTGTCAGAGTGATGTTTAATATGGGTAAATAAAGTGATAATAATAGTAGCGTGATACATATAAATATATATGTATGTATATACTAATACATTTTTAGTGCCGTTTGATGCACAAAATGTACATGTTCATTGTGTTAACATATTTATTTATGTTTGTTTAAATAAAAAAATAAATTAATAAGTAAATTAATAAATAAATTAATAAATAGATTAATAAACAAATTAATAAACAAATTAATAAACAAATTAATAAACAAATTAATAAACAAATTAATAAACACATTAACAAATGTATATATGTACATACATACCACGCATTGCAAGCACTATTTTTGACTTTTAAGTTAGTATGCGTTGCCCAGAGTTTGCTAGCATCCTACCGTTTCTTAAAAAAAAAATTAATTAATTTGTTACTTTTTATTAATAATAAAGTGTTACGGGTGTTATGTGATTTAAAAAAAAAAAAAGAAAAAAAATGTGCATTTTTATTAAATAAAAACACATCGGAAAAAATAATAAATCAAAGTATACGTAAGTACAAATTAGTGTATATTAAAATTGCTTAACTATGAATAAAATAATGAAGCAAAACAAAATAAAGCAAATAAAACGGAATAAAGTAAATAAAACCGAATAAAGCAAATAAAACCGAATAAAGTAAATAAAACCGAATAAAGCAAATAAAACCGAATAAAGCAAATAAAACCGAATAAAGCAAATAAAACCGAATAAAGCATATAAAACCGAATAAAGCAAACAAAACCGAATAAAGCAAAATAAAAAAATATCTAGGCAATATCCGTTTTAACACAATATCAATATTCTTTAAAATTTTATGTGTAAAAAATAAAAATAATAAATATTAGTATGACTTAATAACACAAAAAATGGTTTTCATTTTATAATATATAACAAACTTTAATTTATTTGATTATTTCGGAATAATAGTTAATGTAAATTGTGTACACGCACATGTACATACTTACATATGTATATACACATTTTCATGTGAAAGTACTTTTTTTCATGTAAAAAGTACTTTTTATTTATTGGATTAGGGGGGTTATTTACAGGAATACAAAACACAAAAAAATAATATATATATATATATATATATATATATGTATATGTACGTAGGTATATATGTGGATATGTTAGCATACATGCAGCCAAACCAAAATAACTCTCCTAATCACCGGAGATTCTTTTTTTTATTTAAGATGTCAATAATATTTTGAGCCACATTCATAATTCCACTTAATTTTAACCCACATTTAAAACATTTTTTATTCTTTTTAAACATTTCTATGAAACATTTTTCACAAAAATAATGAGTACATTCTGTAACACTTGGATTCATTTCAAGCTTCCACTTTTTTTTACATTTTATACAAGCAAATGGTAAATTGTGTTCATCATCACTTGAGCTGCAATTAGACAGATTTTCATTTTCAGAATCAGAAAAAACATCATTTACATCAGATGGTGGATTATTATTATTATTATTGTTATTATCTTTTTTTCCATCTGTTTGTACCATTGTATTCGATTCGGAGTTAGAATTCTCACCATCTTCATTAAGTAGCTGTTTATTTGCTTTTTCCTCATTTTCTTTTATCTTTTTTAACATTTTGGCATTCCATTTTTCCAATTTTTCTTTTCTTAATATTTCGTTTTGTTTCCTTTTTGCTTCATACTCTTGTTCTATTTTCCAACCACTTTTATAATCACTTCTGTCATGCAAATATATACAGGTATCCCCAAAACCACAATACCCTGTTTCTTTGTAATCTTTACATATACAAGGCTCATAATCAATTCGTAACGTAACTCTTACATTTGCTCCGGTATTGCGTACTGGACCATATAAACCAGTGTACTTATTTTTAGCTAAACTGTCTTTATTTATCATTATTGCCTTTGCATATGCATCTTTTCCTCTATAAACATTATCTTTTATATTACCTTTCAAAATTTCATTCCCTATGTTTATATTTCTTTCCATTATAGCTCGATGGTCATGTTTTATATCTTGATCTATTTCATAAGAACCATAATCTTTAGAAACGTTCATATCTCCTTTATATATTTTATCTTCTTCATTTTTTGTATCGATAATATTCATGTTTTCACTTTTCGCTTGTACCAACTTCTTATGTTTCAATTTTTTTAAATTATTTTCTTCGTTCATTTTTTTTAATCTTTTTTTAAACAAAAACTTACATACAACATCTTCATCATCATTATTTCCAAAATTTAATTTATCCAAATTTCGATTTTCAAAATGTTCCTTATCATTACTTAGGGTATTCACATTTCCTAATTCATCTTCTGCATCCTGTCCAGCTTCTGCATTCTGTCCAGCTTCTGCATTCTGTCCATCCTCTGCATTTTGTCTCACATCTTTGTCATTTTCTTCTTCAATTTTTATATCTTCTGTTTTCTTCTTATTTTTTACATTAACTATTGCTCTTTTCTTAAACATTTTTTTACACTATCGTTTTGTTATGTATGTTTTTTTTTTTTTTTTTTTATTTATTTATATTTTTACTACTTTTTTTTTTTTAATTATTGTTGGTTTTTTTTTTTTTAGTATGTAAAAATACATATATGCTGTTGTAATTCGTATACATATAACTGTTGTATTATGTAAAAAGTGTCACACTTAGAAATCCTCTGAGTTCATTCTTTGCCATTGCTACTGCTATTGCTACTACTATTGCTATTGCTACTGCTTTGTTTTATCTAATTTCTGCTAAAAAAAGAGACCTTATTTTTTTTTTTTTTTTTTGTTAAATGGATTATATTTATTTGTAATCTTCATTAGTTTATGATCTTTTTATAATTATATAGCTAATTCATTTTTTAAAACATGTTTTAATATTGTTAGTACTATACATATGTATAGATGACTATTTTTATTTTCACAGATTTTCCCTTTTTTGGAATTCTTCTTTTATTTGTTTTTTTTATTATTTGATGCTTAAATTCTTTTATTTATTTTTATTACGATTTACTGTTTAAATCCTTTTATTTATTTTTTTTTATTGCTTACTGTTTAAATCCTTTTATTTTTTTTTTTTTTTTGTTGCTTAGTGTTTAAATTCTTTTATTTATTTTTTTTTATTATTGTAAAAAAAAATTTATGTAAAGTTATGTATAATGGTACGTTTGTTTTTTTTATTTATGCATTAATACGATTATACATTAATACGATTATACATTAATACGATTATACATTAATACGATTATACATTTGTGCGTTCATATATTTATACGCTTTTCTTTAAATTTTCTTAAATCACAAAAATTAAGCATATGTCCAATTTGTTATTTGATAAAACAGTTCACGAAAATTTTATGGTGGGTATATATATATATATATATATTTATGTTACATAATAAAAATAAAAAATAAAAGGAGATTAAAAAAAAAAAAAAAAAAAAAAAAAAAAAAAAAAAAAAAAAAAAAAAAAAAAAAAAAAAAAAAAAAAAAAAAAATATACAAATAAATAAAAGAGAAAGAGAGAGATAGCACAAGCTAAAATAAATGCTCGTAAAAAGGCCAGAGTAAAAAAACAGTCTAACGGATTTGACTGCTTGTAAACATGTAAACATATAAAAAAATAATGTGGGCGCATGTGAATCGGATTTATATGTAACACAATTAATGGGAAAAAAAAAAAAAAAAAAAAAAAAAACATATATACATATTAATATACATGTATGTATGTTTATATGTACATTCGCAAATATAAAAGTACATGTGAATTAACATTTTTGTAACAAAAAATAATAGCTAAAAAAAAAGTTAAAATGTTATTAACCACATGTTACCTACAATGTTTTTTAAATTAATTTTTTTACGTTTTAAAATATAGAGTTTTTCTTTAAGTTTTACGGTTTTACGTGTAATGGCTGCTAAAGATTATTAAAGCAAAGGCTTATTCAATATATTTTTATGTATATAAATGTATGAACATTTATATACAACGTACATAGGCATACCAGATACATATATATATATATATATATATATATATATATGTGTATATATATTTATGTTGTGTATGCATATATTACGCGCTTACGTGATTGAATTAAACAACCCACTGGCCACACTACTGGTCAACCCACTGGTCACATTACTGGGTATATAAAAAACACCGTAGCACCAAACGGATTAAAAAACAGTGCAAAACAAAATAGAAAGGGGGGAGTGAAAATGCGTAGTAGTACCAACAAAACAAACAAGATTAAACTGCTTTTGCTTTTTTCACTTGCTGTACTTATAGCATCAAATAACATACTAAATGCTTACAAATTATCTAAAAATTTTGGAAAGTTATACTACATATTAAATGAGAATGGTGGTAATAAATATAACATTTATTCTCAAAACAAAATAAATAAAACGTTTTTAAAAAATAATAAAACATTAAAAAAAAATGCTCAGAGATATAACATTTTTAATGCTGTAACAAGTTCTACAGTAGATACAACATCAGATGATTCTGTTGGTGTTGAAAAGTATAACTTCAAAGCGGAGGTTAACAAAGTAATGGACATTATTGTCAATTCTTTATACACAGATAAAGATGTCTTTTTAAGAGAGTTGATATCCAATGCTTCTGATGCATGTGATAAAAAAAGAATAATATTAGAAAATATTAAATTGATGAAAGCAGCAGACGAATTAGGACACCCGATAGGTGATACTGTCAGCGATTCGATAGGTGGTACTACAATTGGTAGTGGTAGTGTTAGTGTGGCAGAAAATGCAGTCGATAAAAATGACACAAATAAAACATCCGAATTAACAAATCCGAACCAAAATCCGAACCAAAATCCGAACCAAAATCCGAACCAAAACCCGAACCAACCAACACAACAAGATGCCATAAACGATAACATAAAAAAATTACTGATAAAAATAAAACCAGATAAAGAGAATAAAACTTTAACTATTACAGATAATGGTATCGGTATGGATAAGTACGAATTGATTAATAATTTAGGAACAATTGCTCAATCTGGGACAGCTAAGTTTTTAAAACAAATTGAAGAAGGTCGAGCAGATAGTAATTTGATTGGACAATTTGGTGTTGGTTTTTATTCATCTTTTCTTGTCTCTAATAAAGTAGAAGTTTTTACAAAAAAGGAAAATAACATATTTCGATGGTTTTCTAATTTAAATGGTTCCTTCAGTGTGAATGAAGTAAAAGAGTATGAAAAAGAAACAGATGAAAAATATGATGATATAAAAAACGGTGGTACTAAAATTATATTATATTTAAAAGAAGAATGTGATGAATATTTAGAAGATTATAAACTAAAAGAATTAATTAAAAAATATTCTGAATTTATTAAATTCCCAATCGAAATATGGTCTGAAAAAATTGATTATGAAAGAGTTCCTGATGATTCAGTATCGTTAAAAGATGGTGATAAAATGAAAATGAAAACAGTTACAAAAAGATATCATGAATGGGAAAAAATTAATGTACAATTACCCATATGGAAACAAGATGAAAAACAATTAACTGAAAATGACTATTACAGCTTTTATAAAAATACATTTAAATCATATGATGATCCATTAGCATATGTTCATTTTAATGTAGAAGGACAAATTTCGTTTAATTCGATTTTATATATACCAGGTTCTTTACCTTGGGAATTAAGTAAAAATATGTTTGATGAAGAATCAAGAGGATTAAGATTATATGTAAAAAGAGTTTTTATTAATGATAAATTTTCTGAATCTATACCTCGATGGTTAACTTTTTTAAGAGGTATAGTTGATAGTGAAAATTTACCATTAAATGTTGGAAGAGAAATATTACAAAAATCAAAAATGTTAACAATTATTAATAAAAGAATTGTTTTAAAAAGTATTAGTATGATGAAAGGTTTAAAAGAAACTGGAGGTGAAAAATGGAATAAATTTTTAAATATTTTTGGTAAATATTTAAAAATAGGAGTAGTAGAAGATAAAGAAAATCAAGAAGAAATTGCTTCTCTAGTAGAATTCTATTCAATCAAAAGTGGAGATAAAAAAACGGATTTTGATACTTATATAGAAAATATGAAAGAAGATCAAAAATGTATATATTACATTTCAGGAGAAAATAAAAAAGCAGCTCAAAATTCACCATCATTAGAAAAACTAAAAGCACTTGATTATGATGTATTATTTTCATTAGAACCAATAGACGAATTCTGTTTATCTTCTTTAACAGTTAATAAATACAAAGGATATGATGTTTTAGATGTTAATAAAGCAGATTTAAAATTAAAAGATGCAACAAATCCCAACAAAACAGATGATTTGGATAAATTAAAAATGCAATATGAAATATTATGTAGATGGTTACATAATAAATTTTCACACAAAGTACATGAAGTTAGAATATCAGATAGATTAATAAATTCACCTGCTTTATTAGTACAAGGAGAAATGGGTATATCTCCATCCATGCAAAAATATATGAAACAACAAGCAACTGCTCAAGGTATGTCAGAAAATGAAATGTTCGGTGGACAAGCAGCTAATCAACCCGTTCTAGAAATTAATCCTAATCATTATATTATTAAACAATTAAATCATTTAATACAAATTGATAAAATGAATTCACAAAATTCGGAAATTGCCGAACAAATTTTTGATATCGCATCTATGCAGGGAGGGTATACTATTGATGATACTGGAATGTTTGCAAAGAGAGTCATAAGTATGATGGAAAAAAATGCTCAAGCGTATCTAATGGATATTCAAAAAAAGGCGGGCCAGGAGATTAGCCAAAGCGTACACACTATGCAAGAAAATAGCACTGCAAGTGAGGACGTCGTTGGCACACAAACTGGTCAAAATGATAATCTGAATAAGGACGACGTAGTTGGGTCAAAAACTGTTCAAAATGGTGACCTTAATAAGGACGTATAAAACATACAGTTCGAGCGACGCCAGTTTAAATGAGAGCAATAATCCTAATTAATTAAATTGAGGCTTAAATGCTATGTGCATTTGCAGTTTGATTTATAAATAGATGGAACAGACAAATTATAGAAGAATTTGGGGGAAACTAATTTAATAATATAAAAATGGTATAATATAGTGAAAAAGAGAAAAAAAAAAAAAATAAATAATAAATAAATAAATAAATAAATATGTATGTGCATGTGCACATTCATATATATACAAATATAAATTATTAAGGATTATCAGTTATTAGCTGACAATATCACAAAAGTAAATTCTTATTTTTACTACAAAAAACTAATTTTGCATTCATATAAACATTGTATTACACTTACATATATATATATATATATATATATATATGTATATAACAAGTGCGAGAGAGCGACTTGCGCAAAAACATAAACAAGTATGCACATATATGCTCACTCACATTTACATATAAACCACCTAAAGATTCAAT
>CABPSV020000384.1:0-10451 GCA_902459845.2 Hepatocystis sp. ex Piliocolobus tephrosceles
TATACGGAATATTAATATACCTATGTTAATTTTCTAGTGTTATAAGTAACTTGTTCATGTGTTGAGTCGTTAAATGTCATATATGTATGAATAAACTCGATGCTCAAATAAAAGATTAAATAAATAACCAAGTAAATAAATTAACTCCATGTATCATCAAACAAACTGAACTAGTGTCAATAATATAAATACATAATCATGTATAATTTTTTATATATTTAAAAAACCAAACCCCATTTTAATTCTTCATTTCTTAAGTACCAAAAAATGTAAAAGAAGATTTTTTTTTTTTTTTTTTTTTTTTTTTTAAAACTTAAAAGGTATATATATATATATATAGTTTACTTAAAAAAAGAATTATTTTACTTTTTTCTTGTTTGGCGTGAAAGCGTTTTGAGCCTTGGTTTCTTTGACCATTTGTTTGTTTACATGTATGTTAATAAAGCGAATTTCTTAATTTGAAAAAACAAAAAGTTAAAAAAAAATAGAAAAAAATAAAATACAACAGTTAAATATAATACATAACGTATGTACATATATATGTGTCCATATATATTTATATACTACCATTTTAAAAATATGTGTATGTATATAATGAACAGTTTTTATTTTTTTTTTTTTACAAATATCTGTATGCTCATTGTACAATGTTACTTGGATTATATATTATTTTCTTTTTTCTTTTTTTTCTTCTTTTTTAACATCACCTTTCACTACACGGTTAGCTTTATAAAAGGGTTTAAAAATAAATTTAAATACCTTTTTGATAATTGATGTTTTTGGTATTTTTGGTATAGTAACATTAGAGTTAGATAGAGAATCATCACCAGTTTTATCAATTTCGTTTTCTTCTATATTTCCCACTGTATCTAATGGGTTATAAAATTTTTTAACTTCTAAATTGTTAGCATCTTCATTATCAGTTTTTTTATTGTTGGAATTTATATGTTGCAAACATTCACTAAAGTTCTCACTTAAACCATTAGGATGATTCATTTCAGATTTATCTTCGTTATTCAAATTAAAAGTAAGAGTTTTTAAATAGGTTTCTTTATTTAAATTTAAAGATGAATTATCAAAGGATGTTTTCATAAAATTATCATTCCTATTAACTTTATTTTTTAAATTTGGGGATATATTTATATGCTTGTTACTATGAAACTCTGCATCTTCCATTTCAATTACATTTTTTAAAATAATGGAAGCATTGTTTTTTGAAAAACCTCCTTTTGTAAGAGTAGTGTTCTTTTGTCCATTTTTCGCTCCAGCATCTATTGATTTTTTACTTTTTTTAGACATTGTTTATGCAATGACCTATATACAAAATGTGTATATGTAAACATATATATATATATATATACGTAAACATAAGATTTTTTTTTTTTTTTTTTGAAGATTTTTTATTTTACCTTTTTTTGGGATATGCTATAAATATAATATAAATGTAATATATATAAAAGTAATATATACTACAAGCGAGTAAGAATATATATACTTTGCAGTTTGCAACAAACAGGTAATATAATATATCGAATATATACTATGTATGCATATGGAAATGTAAATTTCTTGTAAAAGAACAATAAAATAAACATATGTATTTTTTATGTAAATGTAATTTTTCCGTGAGAACAAAAAGAAAAATAACAAATGTCATGTAAATATATGTATTTATGTAAAAAATGTTTTTGTTCTTTTTTTTTAACAAAATATAAGAGATAAAGAATAAATATTATATATTAAATACTTTACATTAAAAATACAATTTCTTATTTTATTTTTCGTAAAATAAAAAAAAAAATTCATAAAAACATATTCAATATTTAAGTTTTCTTTAAGTTACAATTTTTGTGTTTTTGTTGTTATGAAATAAAAATAACAAAATATTTGTAATATGATATAAAAATGTAATTTATGTTTTGGACAAATAAAAAAAAATTTATTTTATTATAAATTATTTTTTTAATTATGTAAAGTTAATAATTTAAAAAATTTTTTATTTTTATTTTTTTTTTTTTGCCAAGAAATTTTGTTTTTAGTAATATATTATATATATGTATGATGTTTTCATACATATGTATTGATGAGAAAGTTGGCGTATATGTTTTTTCTCTGCGGATATATATTTGTTTTATTTTTTTCACCATGTTAACTTATGACCATTCATTAATATTGGTGATGGCAATATATATTTTAAGTTTCAATATTTAATAAATGTTTATATACAAATATAATGTACTTTTTTTTAAGTCATATATAGTTACTGATATTATATATTAAACAAGAAATAATCCATATTTTTACAACTGTTATAGTAATTTTTTTTTTTGGCCATGTATTAACTTATGCTTATTTTAAGTTTCCACATTTATGAAATGCTTATATACAAATATACTGTACTTTTTTAAACCATGTGATTACTGATATTATATATTAAACAAGAAATAATCCATTTTTTTAAAATTGTTATATATTTTTTTTTTTTTTTTTTTTTTCGTTAAGTGTAAATATTGTATATACCTTATATTGTTCCCTATTTGAACTCAATATAATAAAATATTTTATTTTAAACACATTTTTCTTTTTTTTTATAACATTTGATATATATTTTTTTATTCTTAAATGGAAAACAAAACATTATTTTGTTATTTAAATAAAGAGCTATAACTTTTTCCTTTTTTTTATTTTTTTTAATACTTTCATATATTCATAATATCATAGTATCATATATATTTTTTTAGTATTAATTTCAGTGGTTTATATCAAATTATATTTTATACTATACTATAGAACTAAAGAACACATAAACATTTTTTTTTTTCATTTTTTATAATCAATATTGTAATGTATAGAATATCATAACATTTTAGAACTATTATAAATGTGTATGCGTCTTTGATGGGATTCCTAATTTTCTGCAAATATAGTTAATCGATGTGATGTATGAGTAATGCTAAAAAAAATATTTACATTTTTTTAACATATAAAGCGCATTTTCCCTTATCATAATCACGTAAGCCCACTAACGTAACTTTTATTTTTCTACTTTTCCCCATTGTTTCGAATAAGGGCTTAATAAGTTTCTACTTCCTACGTAGAGAAATGAAATATATGAATATATGAATATATGAAAAATAAAAGTGTGTGAAAGTACAGAAAAAAAAAAAAAAAAAACATGTATGTATATATATATGTATATATGTATTAATTTAATCTTATCAGGCATACCCAAAAAACAAAAATACTTACTATATACTAAGTATATTATATTTATCTCTTACTTGAAATAAACATTTTCAAATGTATAATTATATAAATTTTTAAAATTAAAAGAAATGATATATACTTTTTCTTTTCTTTTTTTTTTTTTTTTTTTTTTTTTTTGGGGGGGGGGGGATTTTTTAATAAATAAAGAAATGTGTTAGGTATTCTTAAATAAGTACTTCTAGATTATACAGGAAAAGAAAAATATACTTTGTTATTTATTAATTATATAAAAATAAAAAAACGCTTATTTTTAGATTATATTTTTACTTGGTTTTTTTTTTTTTTAAATATAAAATAATAATATTTATTAAAAATGAACAAAAACCGCATAAAGGAATATTACTAATCAGGTATTATATTTATATAAAGTATCATATATGTTTTTTAAATATGTAATATTAATTCAGTACTTACAAAAAAAAAATAAATAAATTTTATGATTTTGTAGTAATTTTTATCGTTATTAATAAGTATGTACACCAAAAAAAAAAATAAAATAAATAAAAATAAAAAAAAAAATCGTGTAATTATAATTTTTTAATAGCATTTATTATTTTTATACTATGTTAAAATTTATTAAAAAAAAAAAAAAAATTACATTTCATAATTAAAATTTTAAAATAAGATTCAGCGTTATTCATTAATTCGTTCATTATAAAATATAAAAAACAAATATATAATATTTATATGCATATATAATGTAATGTTTAATTTTTAATCAGTTTAAATTCTATATGAATGCATATCAAGTATGAAACGTAAACATGCACTTTTTTGTGCACTAAAAAAAAAAAAAAAAAAAAAACTCTATATATTGAAAAGTTAGAAAAATATAATTTATTTTTACTTATATTTATATAAAAGCATATATTCATTTTTATGTTTATTATGATTTGCTTTTTATTTTAAGAAAACAATGTAAGCGTTTAAAAATAGTACTATCATTTTAATGCAAACACATATGTATTCGTACTTATATATACATCATGTACTGGTTATGTTTTTGCTATTATGAAACATATATATTTTTACTAAAACATCAATCAATAGTAAAATTTCATATACGTGATTTATTTTTCAGTTACTACTAAAAAAAAAAAAATTAAAACAATTCTGATTATTTATTATGTGTTAAATGTGTATTATATAGTTCATATAAAGTTCGATATTTTTGCAGTATGTTTTTTTGGTTTCCGTATGAATGCTATATAAATGTGCATAAATTTTGTTTATTTTTCTTGAATAAAAGCTAAATTATTTATCCGCAAGTGGAATAAAAGCATTTAAAAAAAAATTCGAAGAAATAAAACTGTGTGTACATATACATTTTCTATACATTTAAAAAAACGAACTTTTGTTTGTGCAGTAAAAACACTTTTTTTGCAAAAAATATGTTTAACCTAGTGCAATTGTTTTTTTTTAATATCTTATGTTTTAGCTTAAATTTATTTTCAAACCTTTATTTGTGTTATGGTTTTGTTTACGTCTGGGCTCAAGTTATGTTTTAACTCTTTTTTTTTTTTTTTTTTTTTTTTTAATCTTTTTCTATAAAAAATAGAACCAACGTAAAAAAAAAAAATACAAAAACTGAAACATACGCTTTTTATTATAACAATATAGTATATCTGAAATTTTAATTAAGATTTTATTTTGTTTGCATATTATGCAAAATTTATAGCTTTCTGTCAAAGAGTAAGCAATAAAAGATTTTCACATTCATATATTTTTATATGTGTGTATTGTTATGTGATAATAGTTTTATACTGTTAATTACGTAGTTATGTAATTATTCATTATATTCCGAATTCCTTATCTTTAATAATCATATATTTATTTTATTTCTATTTTTTTTCTTTGTTTTTTTTTCACATATTGTATCATTATTTTTTACACATACATTGATTTATTAATTAAAAAGACTCTAAAAAAAAAAAAAAGGAACACACGCTACTTCTCCATTAGATCAAACTGTGCAGAATCAATTTTTGAACATAAATTTTTTTACATTTATTACAATCAATAATTTTATCATATGATATATTATAATTCACATATATATATATATATATATACTTACAATTATTCGTAGTCCTTATTACCTTTTTTTTTTTTTTTTTTAGCATAAATATTATATTTTTTTTTAATTTCTTTATATTTTTAACTTTTGAATCGTTACTGCAATAATATGTATCTTATTTTTCCATTTCTGTTAAATTTTTTATTATATATTATGTTTTAATTCAAGGCTTCATATATTTATATATGTTAAACATGCAAAATATTCTCCTGAAATGTGTTATACACCCACATAAATGTTATGTATATTTTGAAATACAAGAGATTTGTTCCCTGTCATTTTTACATAACTTATTATTGTTTTCATTTAATATTTCAAGTGACCTGACATTTTTCATTTATATAATAATATCGTTTGTTACATTTTTTGCTTACTGATACTACAAAAATGTAGTTTTCTTAATTTAATATAATAACTAATATTATTACCAACTTTGTTTATGCTTTTTATATAATCAAGTTTTATTTTATATATATATATATATATATATATATACAACATAAAACAGAAAAATTAGGAAACACATGAAAACAACAACAGACTTTTTAATATATCACGAAAAAAAAATAAACACAATATTTTAGTATAATAAAAAATGTATTATCGTTACTTGAAAGATATTAAAAAAAGCTGAATACAAAAAAAAGAAATAAAAAAATAAAAAAAAAAAAAAGGAAAAACATAAAAAAAAAAAAAAAAAAAAAAAAAAAAAAAAAAAATAAAAAAAAAAATAAAAAAAATAAAAAAAATAAGTAAGAATGTAAGTGAAAACTTAAGAAAAAGAAAAAAAAAAATTAAAAAAATAAACAACATAGTTAAAAATAATGTACATAGTTAAAAATAAACAAGATAATTAAAAATAAACAACATAGTTAAAAAAAATGAGCAGAATAGTTAACAAAAACAACATAACTTAAAAAAAAAAAAAAAGCAACATAGTTAAACATAAACAAAATGGTTAAACATAAACAAAATGGTTAAACATAAACAAAATGGTTAAAAATAAACGACGTAATTAACAAATTAAACCCAAAGAATAAAATAAATTTACATAGCGGTTGCTGTTGACATACGTTATAACAAAGTATAGGGGTAAAAAAATTATCAGAACAAATAACCATTTGAAAACTAAAACATGTATGAAAATGAAAAATCAAAAAAAAAATATAATAGTAGAAATAAAGAATGTTCTACTAAATACCAATCGTATAGGGTGTATGTAACAGATTCAGCAGCACATGTAGCAGATCATAAATCAAAGGAAAAGATAAAAAAAAACACTTTTTATTTAGGTGAATTCTCTTCAGAAGAAAAGTATAATAAGCATCAGCAAGATAGTTTTACAAATTATTCCAGTGATAGAAAAAAAATTTGGTAACAAAATAAAAACATTAAAAACTGTTGGTATACATAATAAAAATATTAGACGAAACGAAAAAAAAAAAAAAAAATTAATTAAGATATATAGGCTTATTATATCTTGTAAAAAAAAAAAAAAAAAAAAAAACAGTCAAAGTAACAGATGATTTATTATATAGTCATATACACTTATCAATAGATATATATATATATATATATATATATACATTCAGATAAAAACAGAAAATTATACAATAATATATTAGAAACATTAAAAAAAGGAAATAAATTGAATAACAAAATTTATAACTACTGGTGTGTAAATAAAAGCCACTTGGAAATACTTGACATTATAATAGAGTATATTAAAAAATAAAATATAAATAATTCTTTTACACGCTTATTTCAAAATATAGGTAAAGAAGTAATATATTTAATACACTTAATTAAACCATATGAGCATGAAATATTAATTAAAGAGAAAATTATGCTGTTAAAAACAGTATATATATCATATACCAATAAATACTGTATTTATTTTTATTTTTTTTTTTTTTACTTATGATTCAAAAATAAATAACAACTTATCAACTTCTTCGACTACTTATTCCAACTACTTTATCACTTTGTTTTTAAATAATCTTCATCGTAAGTGCTTGACTGCGTCAATTAAAAATACTTATTATATTTAATTAATTAATTAATTAAGTAGCTATTTACTCCTTTACTTATATATTTTATTTATTCAATTGGTTACAATGCACATATAATTAAATCGTTAATTAATTACCCACATATTTACTTAATCGAATACTTAATTACTTACGGATCTACGTATTTAATAATTTAATTACTTTCAATGTAATAAACTTATTTGACCTATTCAATTACTCGCTTCATTACTCTCATTATAAAAAAACAATTAAACACGTGACCATTCATCACTAATTCGATTATTTGGACAAAACATAAATTTCGACACACAACTGAACAATAATTATACTTGGTAAAATTAAAAAAAAATATTATTATTTAAATGCCATTTTATAATTATTATTATTAAATAATATTTATTGGATTTTTTTTTTTTTTTTTTTAATTGCTTCTGACTTTGGAAATATTATATGATTGTTAGTTATTAAATGTTAATGACAAATTATTATTTCACCCCTTTCCTTAAAAACGAAGGCATGAATGAATCTTAAAAACTCTGCAATCAATCCTAAATACCTTCTAAATAATTCTTAACACCATTCAATCAATCCTAAACACTTGGTAAATAAATATTCAAATATATAAGATTATTCATTTAAATATTATTTTTTGTCATTTCTTATTACTTTATTTTTTATTGTTACTTGGGTATTTGTTTTATTTTAGGAGTTTTAGAATAATTGTTCAAGGTTTTTAAGATTCATTTAAGCTTGTTGTTTTAAGGGAAAAGGTTTTTTTTTTTTTGTTTAGAGGTTCGAGGATAATTGTGTTCAAGATTCTTCAGATTCATTTAAGTTTGTTTTTTCAAGGGAAAAGATTTTTTTTTATATTTAGAGATTCGAGAATAATGGGTCAAATGTTTTAGGATGTTTTTAACCTTTTTGTTTTAAAGGGAATGTTTTTTTTTTTTTAAGTTTATTATACGAGAATGATTGTTTGATGTTTTTACAATTTATCCATTTTTGTTATTTCAAGGGAAACAATTGAATATTATTGTGTTGTAACTATTTTTGTTTATGTATATTTTTATTTGGTGCCTGAATAGAAATAGTTACATTTTAAACGACATTAATTGAACAATGGTAACAATATAACAATATGTCAATTTTAAAATGATATAAATAATAATTATAAACACATATATGTACAACTGAATTTTATATGTTAGTCTTGGGGTGTGGCTCAATATTATTAATAATCCAATATTGCTAATCTATAAATGACATTAACAATAAATAATATAAATTGCTAAATCAGAATGTCACCGTCCAGTGTTATTCATATATTTTCAAATAATGTTATAAATTATAATAAATATATAATCTTACATCAAACAGTGTTAACGTGGTCAATTAAGTTTTATTAATTGTTACTATATATTGTTATAAATTATAAATAATAGTATATAACATTTTATAAATGATACATAAAACATCAAATCAACTTTTTTGTTTTTGCACTTGCATTACTTATTATAGTTACAATAACATACTTAACACATAATGTGTTACTTATTCTGCTATTTAGAGTTATCTTATTATGTAATCTTTATATACATCATTTATTTCATATGCCTTTAATAGAACTATTACTTAAAATCAATAAGATATAAAAATATAATAAAACATTTAAATTATCACAAATTTGTTTTGCTTTTCATATACTTCACAATAGTATAATAAAAATAACAAAAAAAAAAAAAATAAAAAAAAAATTAGACCATCTTAATCCAACTATTATCATTCAGACCAACGTGAACATCGTAACATAAAAAATATATATATATATATATATATATATATTTTTTTTTTTTTTTTTTTTTTTTTTTTTTTACTAATTTATTGCTTGTATTTGTAATAACATACATAAAATAGGATGTGTTTGTTAATTTGCTATATTCAACCATTTTATATAATCACCATATGCATGGTCAACTTTATATAACGTTAACAAACAACACTACTAATACTAACAAATTACATAATAAATAAGCTAAACAAAAAATAATTGTTACAAATATTCATTACATTAGTTAAACTTTACAATGATATAATAAAAATGGCAAAGTAAAAAAAAAAAAAAAAAAATCGAAAATTTTCATATTATCTTAATCCAACTGTTATTGTGATTCAAGTGAGTGTACAAACATAATAACATCAATTTTTTTTTTTTTTTTTTTTTTATACCATTTTATTACTTATGCGGTTACAATAATATGTTGTACAATATTTAAACATAATTATGATAAGCTTTAGTAATTAAACAAATAAAATGTATGTCTTCTCCATTTCCCATAGTTCAAAACATTGTGCATTTTTTTTTTTTTAAAAAATAAAAATGTCTTTTAAAAACATTATAAATCATTTACCTGTAAATCTTTTTTTTTTTTTTTTTTTTTTTTTTTTTTTTTTACTTTGTATTAAAAAATAGACAACTAAAATATTCAATTTCTTCGAATACTTTATATTAACTAATTTATCACTTCGTTCCTCGACATTTTTCATCATAAATGTTTGATAGTGTAATTTAATAATAACTTCTATATGTACCTACTTATTTTATTTATTTAATTGCTTACCTTACTTATTGTATTTAATTGAACAATTACTTAATTGCTTCTCTACGTACTTATTTCTTTACTTAGTTAATTATTTAATCTTTTAATTACTTACCTTACATATTTAATTAATTACTTAATTACTTTTTTATTTACTTTAATTATTTAAATGTTTATTTTATTCACTTAACTAATTACTAAATTATTAAATTACTTGTTTATTTAATTATTTAAATACTTTATTCATTAAGTTAGGTATTTAATTAATTATTTATTTCTTTACTCATTTACTTCAACTACTTAATACTTACTGCATTAACTACTTATTTTATTTGCTTCTGATTTTACAAGAATTCAATAGTTGTTAATTATTGAATGTTAATAACCAGTTACTAATTCACCCTCTCCTTCGAATCAAAGGCTTGAATGAATCTTAAGAACCCTGCAACCAATTCCAAATACCTTTAAATCAATTCC
>CABPSV020000385.1:0-17632 GCA_902459845.2 Hepatocystis sp. ex Piliocolobus tephrosceles
ATTTTTAAAAAATTTTTAAATTTTAAAAATTTAAAAAAAAAAAAAAAAAAAAAAAAAAAAAAATATATATATATATATATATATATATACATAAATATATAGTTAATTAAACAAACGCTCATACAATTAAATGGTTAAATAAGGCAAATGAAAATAGAAATAATAAATACTAAAAGCAGGAGCTATTGTTTTAAAGAATAAAAATTGATAAAGCTAAGTGAAAGTCTTTCTATATATATGATTATAGTAGGAGATATGTGAATTTAGTAAATTTATATACATATAGGTACACATTTATATAAATGTTTTTGTCTTTAAGAGATAAACTTATTTCGCATTGTATGCTTATATCCTTTTTTTTTTTTTGACCTTACTTAAGATGTAAACATATATATATATATATATATATATGTATATAACACATTTAGTGATTCATTTGTACTAATTACAATACTTGCTTAACATTTTTTTTTTTTTTATTCGGGATACAAAAAAAGGTTTAATATAAAAATTAAAAATAAGAATAAATACAAAAGCTGTTTTTTTTTTTTATTATAATGGTAGTTGTAATTGTAAAAAAAAGAAAAAACAGCTTTTGCATTTATTCTTATTTTTAATTTTTACATTAAACCTTTTTAGTATTCCGAATAAAAAAAAAAAAAATGTTAAACAAGCATTGTAATTAGTACAAATGAATTACTAAATGTGTTAATATATGTAAATATACATATATACATATATATTTACATCTTAAGTAAGGAAAAAAAAAAAAAAAAAAGGATATATGCATACAACGCAACATAAGTTTACCTCTTAAAGGCAAAAACATTTATATAAATGTGTACCTATATGTATATAAATTTACTAATTCACCTATTGCCTACTATAATCATATATAAATCAGATATAGAGAGACTTTCATTTAGCTTTATCAATTTTATTCTTTAAAACAATAGTTTCTGCCTTTAGTATTTATTATTTCTGTTTTCATTTGCCCTGCTTAACGATTTAATTTATGAACGCTTGCTTAATTATTTATGTATTTTTTTTTTTTTTTTTTTTTTTTTTTTTTTTTTTTTTTTTTTTTTTTTTTTATTTTTTTTTTTTTTTATTTTTTTTTTTTAAAAGAAAGAAAAAAAAACAAAAAAAAACAAAAAAAAACAAAAAAAAAAAAAAAAAACAATGTGATAAAATTAAATTTATTTTTATAAATTATTATAAAATTAAATATATATATATATATATATCAAAAGAGTCAACAATTTTTAATAATAAAAAGTAAAATAAAATAATGACTTCTAAGGAGTTATAAATAGAGGGCAAATAAAGTTGTTACCTCTGGAGCAAAGAAGCTATATAATCCGAAAAAAAAAAAAAAAAAATATAAATATATAAATATATATATATATATATATATATATATTTATTTATGTGGAAGGAAAAACGTATACAGCTTTATTTAATAGTCCACCTTTGAAAATAAAGTGAATTTGCGTAAAAAAAAAAATAGACTAATAAGAAAAAAAAAAAAAAAAAAATATAATAAGGTACTAAAGTATAGTTAGATTAAAATATATATGTTATACGCATAGATATATATATATATATATATATACATACGTGAACGCGCTTGTATATATGTAGACGAGTTTTCGAATGTATACACATGTATGTATGAACGGCACGGAAGAGGTATTTAAAAATATAATATGAGTTTGCAAAAAGACAGCAACGAATTTGTACTATGTGGAGGTGAAGATATATCGGCACTAGTTGTTGACTTAGGATTTAATTCATCTAAAATAGGACATAATCAAGAAGACACACCGAGAATATTTTTAAACAGTATATGTGGTGAAGAAATAATTAATAATGAAAATATAAATGAGAATTTAAAAAATAAATTAAAATTTCCATTAAATATATGTAACCGAAGTGAAAATGTAAAAATAAAACCTTTATTTTATAAAAATAATATTTCACATGAAGTTATATTAAATAGTGATGTGTTTGAAAAAATAATAGAATATTCTATTGAAGGTACTGTATCAAAAAGAGTTTTTGAATGTAATGATGAAATAATAGAACCAATAAAAACTGGAGGATTAAATTTAAAATTAAATGAACATCCAATTTTATTATCTGAAGCTAATATACATAATAATAAAATCAGAGAAGAAATAACTGAAATATTATTTGAAAAATATAACATACCAGCAATATATTTTGCTAAAAAAGCAAAACTTACATCTTTTAGTTTAGGCAGGTCTAACTCACTAGTAGTTGACATTGGACATAGTTCGTTAAATATAAATCCTATATATGAGGGCTATGTATTACAAAAAAATTCATTTGAGTATGATGTAGGTGGTGATTATTTAGATAGAGTTATTTATGAAAAATTAAAAGCCGATAATATTAATATAGTTCCTTATTTTTGTTATAATAATATTTCACTTGGTAAGAGTATTGGTAATAACTCTGAAGATTTATTTAAAAATATTCATAGTTCATATAAAGAGGAAGGTATATTAGATGTTATACGATATATGAAAGAAACTATATGTAAAGTTCGAGTTAGTACTAATATGGATTGTAATGAAAATATAAAATATGAGAAAGATAATGTGAAGGATATCGTGAAGGATAACATGAGTGAAGAACATGTAACTGATTATGCTAGTAGTAGCTATCCAAGTGGTAATAATCCTAGTATTGCTGAGAATAGTTATAGTAGCCATAATAATGGGTATACTAACAATGGGTATACTAATAATGGGTATATTAATAACAATCATGAAAGCGAATTAAAAGATGAAACATTCGACTTACCTGATGGTACAAAAATTAATATAGATAAATATAAATACGATATAGCAGAACATTTATTTAAAAGTATTCCACACAAAAATAACTTTAAAGGTTTACCACAAGCTATTATAAATTGTATTTTATCAACAGATGTTGATATAAGGAAAGATTTATTACAATCAATTATTGTTACTGGTGGCTCTGCATTATTTTCTGGTTTGGTGGAACGATTATATAACTCTTTAAAAGAAAAAGAATGTTTTACACAATTTGTTAAACTAAAAATATTAAACACAACAATGTTGGTAGAATTAAAATATTCATCTTGGATAGGTGGATCCATTTTAGCAAGTTTAGGTACATTCCAACAGTTATGGGTTTCAAAAGAGGAGTATTCAGATGCTGGCCATGGCTTAATATTTGACAGGTGTTTTTAGTTAACTTATTTTTTTACACACTTTTGTGGTTGGTTGTATTGGTTTGTGGTTGGTTGTACTGGTTTGTGGTTGGTTGTACTGGTTTGTGGTTGGTTGTACTGGTTTGTGGTTGGTTGTACTGGTTTGTGGTTGGTTGTACTGGTTTGTGTGTATATCCATACATATATATTTTACTATTTTACTATTTTATATTTTTACTATTTTACTATTTTACTATTTTACTATTTTACTATTTTACTATTTTACTATTTTTTTTTTTTTTTTTTTTTTTTTTTGTTTCCCCCACTTCCCTATCTTACATGTTATGGCTTAGATACCTAACTACATTATGTCTATATATATATTATGTTTACCCTACCTTATTTTACTTACTTGCTTATTTACTTGCTTATTTACTTGCTTATTTACTTGCTTATTTACTTGCTTATTTACTTACTTACTTGCTTACTTACTTACTTACTTGCTTACTTATTTTATTTTTTTAATAACAAATATTAACATATACAAAAATATATTTTATTTAAGACATAGTTATAAAAACGTAGTGAAATAATTTATATGAATTCATGAAAAATTACAAAATTCTTTTTTTTTTTAACAAATTTAATTATATATGATTAAGTTTTTATTTTTGTACATTTATTACATAATGTAAAATTAGGCTAATCGAATTAAATAAGTTTTTATACACACTCATGAGTATATACATGTATAAAATAAAACATAAGCAAAATATGATAAATTAAAACAAATAAAAAATAAAACAATTGTTTTTTCTATGTTTTTAACATACGTACAAAACACAGACACATATATACATCTTATATGTGAAGAGAAGAGGTTGTTATCTGATAAATAAAAAGTCCTTATTTGTATTTTTTTTTATGTACAAAAAAAAAAAAAAAAAAAAAAAAAAATTTTTTACTAATAAAAAAACACATTTATACTAATAAAAAAGTGTACAGTTTTATATATGTATTTTTTTTTTTTTTTTTCTTTTAAGATAAATTTAAAAAAACAATATGTAGACATATTTTTAATCATAAAAGCAAATTAATTATTAAAATGTTTGAAAATATTTTGTAATTTTATCTTTTTTTTTTTTTTTTGGTAAAAAAAAAATAAAATAAAAGCTTACATATGTATATATTTATGCAAATAGATTAATTGTGTAACAAAAAAGTGGGTCGGTTATTAAAAAAAAAAAAAAAAAAAAAAAAATGTTTATCCATGTTTTTGCTTCTATTACTAATCCATTATTAATCGAATAGATTAATTAATGACATTTGGCCAAGTCAAAACAAAAATAAGCTCACTCAGTTTCAACGCCTCTGAAGTCTTTTAAAACATTGTCTATAACATATTGAGGTATTTGAGAAATATGTTCATAATCTTTATTTAAAGATCCTAAAATTTTTTCCCATAAATGTTCACCTGTATACGTATTCATATAATTTGAATTTGAATTATAAGCATATGTATTATTATTTATATTATTACTACCAGTATTTATTCTACTGGTTCTTCCGGTAGTGGCTCTACCTGTACCAGTTGTACTAGGACGACCATTATACAGTGAGTTAGATAGGTTAGATGAGTTAAAAATTATATTTGATAACAAATTATTATTTTGGCAATCGATTGGAATCCAGTAATTATTTTTTAATTCATCTATTAACTGATTAATATCCCATGTTGCTTTACCTATAAATCTTTTTATTAATTTTGTATTAACTTTTGTTTTATCAGGATTAAATGAGTTTTTATTTTCATTATTGCAAAACATGTTTTGTGTTTCTATTTTATCAGTTTTATTAATTATTTCATATTGATCTTTTTTTTGTATTGTATTTTCTTCAAATGTTTCTTGTTTTATGTCAGAACTGGTACCTTCACAATTGGTAGCTTCACGAGTAGTACCTTCACAAGTCGTATTTTTATAGTTACTACTATTTATTTTTGTATTAGTATTTGTTAGATCCACATTTTCATTATAACCTTCATATAATAAATCATTTATAACAATATTTTTTGAATATTTTTTTATATTATGTAATATTGTTAATCCTGGTAATGGTCCACCAAACCAAAATAAATTTACAGGATTAGAAACAAAATAATTTGCATTTTTATTATTAACATTATTATTATTAACATTATTATTATTAACATTATTATTATTAACATTATTATTATTATTATTATTATTATTATTATTATTATTATTGGCTCTACTACTTCTACCAGCACAATTATTTTTTGTTAGAAACTTTGATGATTTACTATTTTCATCAATTGTTAAATTGTTTGTATAATCACATTCTTCGTTTGAGTTTAAAATTTCCAAATTTGAATCAACTACATTTTTAGTAGAACATTTTTGTAATATATCTATTTCATTTTTTTCATCTCCTTCATTTTTTTCATCTCCTTCATTTTTTTCATCTCCCTCAATTTCTTCATCCGTTTCTTCATCCGTTTCTTCATCAATTTCTTCATCAATTTCTTCATCAATTTCTTCATCCGTTTCTTCATCAGTTTCTTCATCCGTTTCTTCATATTCTTCACCATCATCCATTTCTTTTTCATTATCCATTTCTTCACCATCATATATTTCCCCATCATTTAATTCATCATCATAAGAATTACCAGGCCAATCATATTTTTTATGATTACCTTTTCTCAAAATACTTTTTTTTTTTTTTATTTTATTTTTTTTATCTTTTTCATAAGAATCTCCATTTTCATATTCTCCTTCTGAATCATCACCATTATATATTTTATTTGTTTCTTTAAATTTAAGTATTTTTTTATGTATTTGTTCTATTTCTTTTTCAGTAAGACCTTGATTATTTTTATTAGATTCCTTTTCTTCCTCTTCATTTTTATTTTGTGTTTGTAATTTTACATTAGTATTATAACCCGTTTTTAATAAAAATGGTTTATTTTTTTTTTCTTTATTTTTTTTTTCAAATATATGTATACGATTGTTAATTATAACTACTTTCCATTTATTATATTTATCAAAATACAGTTTATAAAATTCATTTAAAAATTTTAATCTTTTTATTTCTTTTTTTATATCTGTAAGGGAACCAATATTATATGATGGTAAAAATCTTAAATATAATGGAACTTTATTTAATTTTATAATATAATGTGTAATTATATCTAATAAATGTTCATCCATCATTATTATTAAACTATTTTTTTTTTTTTTTTTTTTATTTAAATAATTACTTGATGAACTTCGAAATTGAATACGTAAAAACATTTCTTGTAAATCTTTTAAAGTTGGAAAATCATTAACACTTGTAGTAGCACTTACACTACCACTCTCATTATTATTGTTACTACTGTTGTTGTTATTATTAAAACTGTTATTAACATTATTATTATTATTTTTTTCAGTTGGCAATCCTTTCACTTCAAATTTACACTGTACTAGATCATCTTTTTTTTCCTCACTTATTTTTTTTACTATCAAAACATTTTTATCATTTGTGTTGCTTTGGTCTGTGGTTTCCTCGAGTATGCCACTACTACTACTACCACCACTGTTACTACCACTTCCATTGTTAACACAACTTTCAGTTCCATCAAGACAAGTACCTGTACCCGTTCCCATCCCCTTGGCTGTGTCTGTTAATGTATCTATATGATCAGTAACACCCTCAACAACAGTTTGTGTATTATTACTATCAACTAGATCTTTTGCAACTTTTGATTGTTCGTTATTAACATTACCATGCATGGTTTTTCCGATCCTATCTTGATTTTTTTTTAAACTCTCATTTATATCAACTATTGTATCCCTTCCTCTTTTTATATTTCCTCTATTTTTTACAATATAATTATTATTATTTATATTACTAATATTATTTATATTATTTATATTATTAATATTATTTATATTTTTTTTTTTTTTTTTTTTCATATACAACTTTTTAAAAGTTTTCATTATTTCTTTATCAGTAGAAAAATCATTATAATTGTTATATAATGGATGTTTATTTAAAATTAATCCACAAACTAAATTGTTTTTATCTTTTTGTGTAATTAAAATGACTGATCTATTCCATAAGGTACTAGATGTTAAAGGATGAGCAATAAATAACATACCCTTTTTTATTTCATTTTTTGTTAATATATTTTTTATTATTGCATTGTTTTTATATGGATTTAATTTATTGTCTTTGGTACACTCAGCTATATTATTATCTCCAGTTGTTTCTACAACATTGATTGTATCAGTACTTGTACCAATATCTGTGTCAGTGGTTATATTCGCAGATTTTGCACCAGTTGTTATGGTAGATTCTTCATCGATACCGTCAACATTAGTGTTTGTATCTGTAACAGTTGCATTTTCGACCACATCTATTTCAGTTATACTACCCATTTTATAATTTTTTTTGCTGTTACTATCTATTATGTCATTGCTACTGTTATTGTTATTGTCATAATTTGTAGTGTTATTATCATTTTCTTTTTTACTATTATTTTTTTTTAAAAGAGAATTTTTTTTTTTTTTTTCTGTTTCCATCATCATATCACCTTGTGCTTGTTCTTCTTTCCTTACATTACTGTTACTACTGTTATTACTGTTATTACTGTTATTACTGTTATTACTGTTATTACTGTTATTACTGTTATTACTGTTATTATTATTTTGTTCATATTTTTTATCATTTAAAATATTTAAATTTATTATACTTAAATTATTTTTAAAAAAGTTTTTTTCTTCTTCTGACTGCCATAATTGTTTTTTTTTTAAAAATAAGATGTTATAATTATTATCATTGTATTTATTAGTTTGTTTATTTTTATCATTATATATATTATTGTTATCACTATAATGCATACTATCATGAGTATGTTTCGTTTCTGTATATCGTGGTAAAGACATAAGAATTGAGCTTTTTATTCTGTTCAAATGACGTATAGCTGTAAAACCTATATTAAAAACTTCATCGCTTTGTATATTATTTCGCATATATTTTATAATTTCTGTTTTTAATTTTTTTTTACTAGATTTTATAGGACAGTAATGAATGTTATTATTTAAAAACTCTTTTAAAAATAAATTATATTTATCACATTGTTCATTTTCATATCGATATACATCTGAAATAAAACATCTCCATATTTGATTTTTATCAAAAAAATCAGTTATTTTACATACCGTTCTAGCTAAAGAACGTAAAACTTTTTTTTTTTCTCTTGTCATCATTTTTTCTTAGTAACCTGCGTGTTCATATATATATATATATATATATATATATATATATATACATATACATGTACATAAACATGTACTTATATATATGTTTGTATATACATAACGACACGGAGGTCAGCAAAAAAAATAAAAAACGTAAAATAATACCGCCTTTTTTTTTTTACTAGTTTGTACCTTTTTATACTAGTTTTTATAATTTTGCTTATTATGTTATGTTTAATAGGCTATGTTTAATACGCTGTGTTTAATACGTTAAGTTTTGTACGTACGTCCTGCTTGTTACTTTATTTTATTTTATTTTATTTTATTTTTTGTTTTATTTTTTTTTTTTTATAATTGCGTAATCGTGTTTTTAATTACCGATCAGTGAAGCGTTGTCATTTTTGTTTAAAATGTTTCTGTCAGTTATTAAGTTTAAAAAAAATATATTTAAAGCAAAAAAAAATGTGATGAGTGAATAAAAAAAAAAAATATAAAAAAAAAAAAAATTTTGAAAATTATACAGTGAGCTGTATACAAATATATATAACGCTTTTACCTGATAGTCAACGTTAATTTTTTATTTTTGTACATGTTTATATATATATATATATATATACATATATACATATATATTATTATGAACGTGCTCGTATTAACCCAATTTTCATTCCTTACGCTTCATAATTGTTATTTAAATTAAAGTAGAACATAAAAATGCATGTATATATGTACTTGCTTATATATGCACTACTTTATTTACGTTAGGGGTTATATGCACTTTGCTTCTTTAATATAGAAATGTACATAATTAAAAAATAAAAAAAAATAAAAAAAAAATAAAAAAATTTAGATAAAAAATGTAACATAAAAATATGTTGGATAGTTATAGAGAAAAGAAGCGTTCTCTTTGTCCTAGTTATTTTTATTATACATATGTAAACATATGTATATATATATATGTATTTGTTTTTTATCACATTGTAATTTTGTTAGTAAAAAAAAATATATACATAAGGCTCTTAAGGAATAAGAAAAAAAAAAAAAAAAAAACGAACAAATCTTCTTTCTGCCCGTAAATAAAGCGTGGATTTTTCTATGAAGATTCTTTTATTTTATTATCAAAAAAAAATTATTTTAAGAAAAAAAAAAATAAAATAAAATAAATATATATATATATATATATATATATATACATACATGTGTATACCAAATATATTTTATTATAGTAAACCTATTATACGAATAAGCAGTTAAAGACGTCATGGCACTATATGTTTCAAAATCTTTTATGACACTTATGATGGATATGTTGGCTACATGTGACTATGCATACACATATCCATTTTTATGGCATAAAAAAAAAAAAAAAAAAAAAAAAAAAAAAAAAAAAAAAAAAAAAAAACATATTAGTAGAATGCCACATTGCTTTCTTGTTTTTCTACATATACATTATGAGCACATGAGATAAAAAAAAAAAAAACAAAGTTAATTAGTTGATTATTTAATTGCAAACTTTGTTAATTGCAAAATTTGATCGTTTTTTTTTCAACTTCATCGTTGAACAAGGATTATAAAGTTAATTTTTTATATTTTATTTTTCTTAATAATTTAGTGGCAGATTGTAATTATGACATGTGTGTCCATATATACCATATATATATATATATATATATATATATATATATATATATATATACGTAAGCACATAGATATGTATATATAAATATATATATATATATTCACAAACTATGAGCCAAATGAAGTGACAACTTAGCCTGTTGTTTTTTGTACATATATAAAAGGTATTAAAAAAAAAAAAAAAAAAAAAAAAATGAATAGCCATAGTAGACATAACCAATATCATACATATTAATAATTAGAGAAAATATACTTAAAAAAACTAAAACATTTAAATAGTGAAACAATAAAATAATATTCATATAACAAAACAAATATTTTATATGTATACCTTACAAAAAAAAAAAAAAAAAAAAAAAAAAAAAAAAAAAAAAAAAATATGAGTACATAAATATGAGTACATAAATATATATGTAATTATAATAGAAAGGATGTTGTTTTGTGAAAACTTTTAAACTGATTTGTATTTTTAAAATCATGAAAAGAAGGGAATTTTTTTTGTAAACTGTTTGGATTATTATACTTTAAAATATTTCTTATTTGTTGTTCTACAATTATAGATGTGTGTTTATCTGGGATACCTTTTAACAACTGTTCAACAATGTAATCTACAGTATGTACATCTAAAAACATCATTAATATATTTTTTATATATTTTTTTGTCTGTTCTAATTTAGCGTTCATAAAATTTAAAAATGGTACTGTAAACTCACTTAAATTAAGACTTTGTAATTCATTTTTTGGTAAATTTTTTATAAATAAAAAAGCAAAATAACATATTTTCATAGATATTAATGAATTCTTATTATTCGAATACAAGCAAATTAATTTAAGCATTTCATAATTGTTTATGTTACTACTATGAAACATAAATTCTTCAATTGCATTAGTAGCACATGTATTTAAAAACTGATTTTTTATATCTAGTCTTTTTATAACATGTGGGAAAATATACATAAACATTTTTGATAAATTTTGTTTATTATTAGATAAACTATTACATATATGTTTAATAGTTAAAAAACTACTCTTACATATACTTGATCTTATACTTCCACTAAAATCAATTATGTCTGGTAATATATTTTCTAATTGATCCCATTCTTGAAAATATTGTGTATTCTTAGCAATTATTTGAATGTTTGTTAAAAATGTAAAATCGCTAGTCCAATTCGGTTGATTTTGTTTTTCGCTATTTATTTTGTTGTGAGTATCATGTGATATATAAGGACTATTATCATTATCACTACTGTCACATACAATTGTTTTATTACTCATATCACTATAAATGCTGTTAGAACTATCACTACTGGTAATAGTTCTACTTTCAATAATGTTGTTACTATTGTAATTGCTAGTCGTATTAATATCTTCACTAAAGTTGTTTGATGTGTTTTTTTCCACATCGGGAGAATTATTTTGCGTTTTTTCCTCCTCCATTTTTTCTTCTACTTTATCCTCCATTTTTTCTTCTATTTTTTCGTCCGTTTTTTCTTCTATTTTTTCGTCCGTTTTTTCTTCTATTTTTTCATCCGTTTTTTCTTCTATTTTTTCATCCGTTTTTTCTTCTTTTTTTTCCTCTTCTATTTCTCTCCTTTTTTCTCCCTCTTCTTTTTCCTCTTCTTTTTTTTGTTCTACATTATGAAAAACCAACTCAACTTTTTTTGTACTTTCTGCTTTACTTGTAATACACAATTTTTTAGGTGTGTTATTTAATTCTTGTTTAACCCTTTTTTTTACATCCATTTGATTAGCTTTTCTTTCCTTTAGTTTTGTTACGTATTGTATTATATCATCATATATCATAGAAGAAACAAAAGAATCAATATTTTTATGAATATTACTATTACTATTGTTAGTGGCTGTACATTTTATAACTGTACAAATTGTAGGATTTAATTTTAGTTGATTATTTGTATTTTTTTGAAAACACACGTCAAGATTATTAGAATATATTTCCTTTTGTTTTTGAAAATTGTTTTCATTAATTATATTGCTGGTCATAATATTATTCATGTTGCTGGTCATAATGTTAGTCATATTGTTAGTCATATTACTAGTCATATGGCTAGTCATATTGCTGGTCATAATATTTGTATCATTTTTAACTGTACTATCACCATCTATAAACATACCATCAGCCAATTTTGCGATGATATTATTTATGTAATCTTTTAATACAAGATTTTTATCTTTATTAATTAAACCATAGGGTAAATTATAAATATTAGGAATGTTGTTCCATTCATAATAATAATTTAAATTAAACATGGGGACAGTTTCATCAGTTAAATTGTTTTTATTACAATTACATTTTTTATAATTTTTATTATTTTCACTATCTGTTGTATAATAATTATTTTCTAACTTTCTTTTATTAGTAGACATTATAGGAACAAGTTCACATTTTTTTATAATATTCGTTTTCTCGTCTGCATTTTCTTCTTTTGTTAGTTTATTATAATTTATGTTAGACATGTTTATTTTTGTTATCTTATTTATTTTTGTTATCTTATTTATTTTTGTAATTTTATTTATTTTTGTAATTTTATTTATTTTTGTAATTTTATTTATTTTTGTAATTTTATTTATTTTTGTAATTTTATTTATTTTTGTTATTTTATTTATTTTTGTTATTTTATTTATTTTTGTTATTTTTAACGTACTTCAAACAGTTATTAAAAAGTTGATTAAAAAGTAAAAACTTAAAAAAAAACAAAAAAAAAAAAAAAATAAATAATAACAATAATAATAATCAAATAAAACAATGAAATAAACTTGAATATATTAATATGTAAAAAAAAAAAGGTAATAGCTATGAAAGAATAGCGAAATATGGAACAAACTTGGACACACAAAAAAAAAAGTAAAAAAAAAAATAAAAAAATAAATAAAAAAAAATAAAAAAAAAAATAAAAAAAAATAAAAAAGTAAAATTGTGTTATGAGGGTAAAACAATATTAAAAAGGTAAAAAAAAATAATATTATTAAAAATGCTAAAAAAAAAGTAAACAAGTTAAATGAAGCAAAGGAACATTTTTACGTAAAATCATTTTTATTTAAAGTTTCTTGTTTCTTGCATACGTTAAAAAAAAAAAAAAAAAAAAAAAAAAAAATAAAAAGCAAAAAGCAAAAAGCAAAAAGCAAAAACGTAAGTACAAGAGTAAACATAAAATAGCTAAACCTAATTAAAAGCTAACATGTTTTTTTTTCCATATAATTAAGAAATATTGAAAAATAAAATATACTCTTTTAATTTTATCTGTAAAAAAAACATTATATTGTGAGACAAATAAAAAAATGTATATACATATAATCATATTAACATTATTATTATTATTACTATTTATTTATTTATTTATTTATATTTTTTTTTTTTTTCATGTACAATAGTGAATGATAACATACATAAGGAGGAGACTATAATATACACACACACACACACACAATACAATACAATGTATTTATAATACATACACATATTTATGAGCTTTCCTTTTCTTTGGCATTTTTCTTTGATAAAGGAAATAAAAATAAAACGACATCAGTCAGGTGAGTAGTAAATGTATATAATTTGCAACTGTAGAAATATATTTTTTAATTATTTGTGACAGTTTTTAACAATTAAAGAGTTGTCTAATGTGACACACTTTATTTTTTATATTATATGCACGTACGTACGTAAATACATGTACTACCGAACCAGCTATATTTAACTTCGCTTTTTGCTTTACTATACATATAACATAAAACAAATCAACACAAAAAGCTGTATTATAAATAACAAGTATACCATATATATATATATATATATATATATTTTTTTTTCTTAATATATTATTAACTAAATATATATTTAATATACGAACGTATTGTTGAATAAACAAATTTAATAAAGTTTTTTTTTTTTTTCTTTTTTTTTTTTTCATCATATGGTTTTACCAGAACAAATACAATAGATACAAACAAAAAAAATGTACAAATATTTAATATTTACAAATGTTGTACATTAAGATATAATTTCTTTTTGTTCTTTTTAAAAAAATTAAAAAAAACCTGTTCGCACATGATTGTGTAATTATATACTACACTCTTTTGTTAATTTTTTATTAAAAATTAAAAATAATATTTCTTTTTTTTAGAAATATATATTTGTATGATGCATCATCACGTATTAAAATGATTAATAAGCATAACTATTAATATATTTATCTATATAAATTAAGGTGGATAAACACACGCACACGTATGTATATATATATATGTATGTGTGTACAACAAAAAAAAAAAAAAAAAAAAAAAAAAAAAAAAAAAAAAAAAAAAAAAAAAAAAAATAAAAAAAAAAAAAAAAAAAATATATAAAATAAAACAAACAAAAAACAAATAAATGTACGAAAACAAGAAATGGTATGTATAAATGTATGTATACATACAAATGGACTTTTATATACATATGTATATATACATATATGTAATATATGTATAAATGTGTAAAGTAAAATAAATAAATAAATAAAACTACATGGGTATACTAATATTCTTTATGTATTTCATGTCTGTAATTAATATTTGTTTTAAATAATTTTTAAAAACAACCATTTGAGGAATGTGTGACATTTTATTTAAATATTTTGTAATATCATCATCTTCCGTGTTTTTATTTAATATATTATAATTTAATGAACCATATATGTTTTTTATCATTACGTTTGCTGGTGTTGCGGTTCGGTTGATCTTGTCGATTTCTTTCAAACAGAACAAGCACAATTCCCTGTAATAGTAACACTGTGGAAAAAAAAAAAAAAAAAAATATATATATATATATATATATATATAGGGTGAAGTAAGAATATGTATAAAATATAGATATGCATAATTACAAAATCGCATACATATATACATACGCACATACACATTCCGTATACTAGTCATATAAAATATTACCAAATCAGTTAAAAGTTTCATTCGCTCTGTTTCGTCCAAGTCTTCATTTAACATTATAGCAACTTCTTCTTTTGTGTTATCATCATTTAACATGTTATTTGATAAGGTATTTAAATAAAATAAATTTTCTTCTGATGATAAGAAATTTGGTTTTGTTATTATTTCCTGTATAGTAAAAGGATGTTTTTTTTTTTCTTTTTCATCTTTTTCATCTTTTTCTTGTTGTGTTTTTTTTTTTTCATTTTCTTTAACCGTAGTAGCATTAGCATTATTATTATTATTATTTGCAGTTTGTTTATTTGTTTGTGGTTTTATTTCTGTTCTACATATTGGACAAGTTTGTTGTTGAATAAACCATGACTTTAAACATTCAACATGAAATATATGAGAGCATGATAATTTTTTTGATCCTTCTTTTAACTCATCTCTACATATAATACAAGTACCAACCTCCTTTAATTCTTCTTCAGTCGCATCTATAAATTTATTTTCAATATTTTTTGTTAGTTCTCTATATCTTTGAAAAGATTTAAACCTGGAAATTAATGTTTTAACTACGTGTATAATATCAGCAGTCATGTGTAAAGGTAAATTGCTAAAATTGTTTAAAATAAAAACAAAAATAAAAACTAGAAAAATAATTAAGCTCATAATATCATGCAATATGTCTAAAAAAAATAATAAAGTTGCTTTTGAAGATAATCCATTAGCAGATCTCAAATCTATTATATTAACAAAAAACTTAAAAATAGAAATTTGACACGACTCGAATATGCTTAAACTTTCAAAGAATAGCCATAAATAAAGAGTTGAATTTTTTAGTGAATATTTATAAAAATATGAAAACATTGTTAAATTAACAACTGAAAGTAGGCACATAAAAACCAGCAATTTTATGAGTACTCTCGTTCGGGGAACTCCTAATTCGAATATCTGTACATCCAAAAGGAAAAAAAAAAAAAAAAAAAAAAAAAATTAAAAATGTAAAAGTAAAAGTGAAAATGTAAAAGTAAAAGTAAAAGTAAAAGTAAAAGTAAAAGTAAAAGTAAAAGTAAAAGTAAAAGTAAAAGTAAAAGTAAAAGTAAAAGTAAAAAGTAAAAGTAAAAGTAAAAGTAAAAGTAAAAAGTAAAAGTAAAAAGTAAAAGTAAAAAGTAAAAGTAAAAAGTAAAACGTTAAATAGTAGCATATTTAAAATATACATTTTTTTATAGAACATGTTTTGGTTAGTAAAACATTTTGCTTGTCCATATTGGTGTATTTTTTTTTTTTTTTTTTTTTTTTTTGTAGCATTGGCAACAACGAAACAAACGCAAACACACGTTAATATAAGACAACCCATAAGTTATAATAGACTTTTTGTTATATGATTTACGTGTGAAACCCGGGAATATAGGACCAAATGGTAAGCCTTAAGGATAACTATTATGGATAAATATTTAATCAAAATTATAGAAGAAACTTCTTTACCATTTATAGTTGGTTTTGATAAAACTAAAAATAAAATAGTATCCATTATAAATGCTCTTGCATTATCTATAAGTTGTTCTACTTCTAAATATCTCAATTCTCCAATAAAAAAATTTAATAATAACTTACATAGGATTATAAATATCATAAAAAAAAAGTTGTATATTATCTTAAAAAAAAAAAAAAAAAAAATGAAGTGGTAAATATTAAGATATGTGTATGTAACACACAAGTTAAAAAGGAAAAAAAAAGTATATATTTTATAATTCACATATACAATTGCGAATTTAAAAATTTTTTTTTTTTTTCCCCATATATCAAATTCGGTATATACAATTCGGTTTGTTTATAGTCCTATTTGTTTATAGTCCTATTTGTTTATAGTCTGATTTATTTATAGTCGATTTGTTTTATTTTATTTTTATTTTTGTTTACTGTTTTAGGAAATTTTTCCGTAGATAAATAAACAACAGCCGAGTAGAACTCATTGTACTTAATAAAAGAATACATTAAAGCAAAAGCTAGTCCTATATGACTTAAAAAAACGTATAATCGCATATTTAACTCCATTTTTATATTGCCTTCTCAACTTTTATTTTTAACTTAACTTTTATTTCGGTTTATATTACAAAATTTGGAATATTTTTTTTACTATTAATGAAGAATTTATGAGAAAAGAAAAATGTATAAAAATAAATAGGTGGGCATATGAGCATATGAATAAAATAAAAGCAGTTGGAAATGATAAAAAATATATAAACATATACTATTTTATAATACATAAAAAAATAAATAAACAACTAAATAAACAACTAAATAAACACAAACATTCTATATTAAAAAAAAAAAAATGTATTACGCTCAGTTTTTTATGCCTAAAATATATTTATTTAGGTAGTGTACCAAAATGTTTTATTTGTGATTTCGTAAAACAATTAATAGTTTTATACTATCATATATGTTTATATAATTTAGTATTAAAAGTAAGCATATATATATACATATATATTATAAGGTATGTTTTTTTTTTCTTTTTTTTTTTTTACCTTTTATGGAGTGATATTTTCACAACTTTTTTTTTCTTTTTTCAAAAAGAATATATTTCTTGTAT
>CABPSV020000387.1:0-17581 GCA_902459845.2 Hepatocystis sp. ex Piliocolobus tephrosceles
TTTTTAATAAAAATGTTATAAGTTAGAATTTTGAATAAAAGTGTTATAATTAAGTTAGTTTAATATGAATGCATAAATTTTTGTATACAAAACAGATATATACCAAAAAGAAAAATGGAAAATGCAAAATGCAAATGAAAAAAGTGTAAGAAACTCTCTTTTACAACGTTCCCATTAATTTAGATAGAAAAAAAAAAATTGACATAAATGTATATAACAAATAAACAAATTATAAAAATTATGTAGTATTTTTTGTACACATTTGCGAACATGCATAATGATACAAATGTGTAAACATATTTTAAACAACTTGGAAAGATAATTTATTTATTTATTTATTTTTTTTAATAATGCTTGTTAAAAATGTGACATTATAAATTGCCGATAAAAAAACAAAACAAAATATCGGTGAAAATTGATTTAATTAGATTTGTTTTTCGCAATATGTCACGTGTTTCAACTAATTGATTTGCTATATATTTACTTTTGTTGTAAGCGTCTTGAATAAATTTATAAGTTTTAAATTTTGTACAATCATATGTTGTACTTTTTAATGGTGAAATGTTGTTTGTGTACATTTTGTTTTTTTTAACTCCTATAATATGAGCTATATTTTCAAAGATTAATAATGGGTCTCTTTTGTCATTAACAGATATATTTGAAATACGTGTATTTGGTTTGTTAATTTTTTTTTTTTTAACTTTTTTTAATATATTATTTTCTAAAAGTGACATTTTTTCATCTCTATAAATTTGTTTATCTATATGATCCATCTTTTCGTTTTCAACAGTTATAAACTTTTCTGTGTATTTTAGACAACGTGTGGCTATATTATTATCTCCGTTATTATTAGTATCATTGTTAAGGTTATTATCGTTATCATGTACATTTTTTTGTAATGTCTTACTAAGTGGGTGTCTTTTGTAATGTAGGTAATATAAAAAATCAAAATATTCGACCTCTTTTACACTTTTCTTTTTAGCTTCCATACTTCGTTTTTTATAAGTAACATTCCTAAAATCTCTTGTTCTGTGTTGATCGTTCATAAAACCTTTTTTATTTAGCCAGTTACTTGCTCTTTGCAACAAATTTTGTACATGTTCGTTATACTTACAATTATATATATATCTTTCACCAGGGACGAATATGCTTTTTTTTTTTTTTTCTTCAGTCATAACATTGTACCAAAAAATGTAATATGTTGGTAAATTACCATAATGAATAAGCAACTTTATCAAATTATTTGCACTATTTGTATCAATTAGGTTTTTTTCATAATATAGAACTGTATCTATATAACCCTTTTGGTAATATTCTAGTAATATTGTTGTTATTACAGTTTTATTCGTCTCTATAAAATAATCAAAATGTTCTTGATAATTAAAAAAAGTTAAATATTTAAAAATGTTTAGATTTTTATTATTATTATTATGGTAAAGGCCCTTTATTACTGTTAACATATCAAAATTACAATTAAGTATGTCGTTGAGCTTATTAAAAATAAAATTGTCGGATTCGGAGTATTCTATTACATATGGTTGTCGGTCAGTGTTTACTTTAGGTTTATCGAAAATAGTGTCCTTTTTCTTTGTATAATTTTCCGTTTTTGAGTGTTTCCTATCAGTATATTTTATTTTTTTATTATTTTTTTTGTTTAAGCATAAAGAATGACATGTATTTGTATTGGTGTTACTTAATTTTGTTTTTCCAACAAGCGAAGCATTTATATCTTTTATAGTTGTGGTTTTATTAATTGCTTTATCAATTCCTGATACTACATTATCATTATTCAGGTTATAATAATATGTATCATGTTCTACGTGTGAAATATCTTCTCTTACTCCATTACTATCTATATATATCAACCTTACATTTTGTTTTTTATTTTTAAGATAATTAAACAAGTCCTTATCCTCATTAATACAAGTACCAACTTTATTATGTATGTTTTTTTCTATATTTCCTTCTTTATAGTTTAGGTATGGATTAAGATGACGCTTTTTTCGATATTGGAAAAAAAAATCATAAAAAAAAAAACAAGAATAATAAATTTCTGATAACAAATTTATAAAATTCAAATTTTTATTTGTTTGTAGATTTTTTAACATAGAAAAATAATGATCGTTATTTAATAATTCTCTATTTAACTGTAATTGTATCATTGTTTTTATTTTATCACTCGAATAGTCTATTAATAATTTATTAAAATCATTTAGAAGTTTATTGTTATTTTGCTTTTTTATAAAAGGTTCATTAGTTCTGAATAAATAATAGTTAAGCATGTTTTCTGCTGTATGTACTGTTTTATTAAAATTGTATAGTATTGGTTTTGCGTTTTGTATCGAGCTCCCTAACCAAGCATGTAGCTTATGTATATATTCATAGCGACTATATACCCTACTTATTAAATTATCTTTCTCTTTAGGAGATTGATTAGAATAACGGTGGTACAAACTGTCATAGTAATTACATTGACGCATATAATAATACATAACTTTGTATATGCTAGTTAATCCATTTTCTTCCCTTTTTTCAATATCCTTATATACTTCTTCAATTATTTGGTGATAATGTTTATTTATATATAAAACAAACTTAGAATTTTCTATTAAATTACACATGTAATTTGCAGCGTTATTTATCAAATTGCTAGTTATATTTTCATTCATAAAATAATTTAATAACATGATTTCGTTTATACTGTTATCCATATATGTAATGTATGTTTCTAAAAGTAATAAAACGTTATCTGTATATATACAGTGACTCTTTTGATACTTTTTAGTAATCTCTAATAAATATTTATATATGTTATTTGTGTAGGATTCCTTTTTTGTTTGTTCACTTGTTAACATTTTTGTTATTGGCCTCCATTGGTTAAGCGGATTTTCTAATTTTGTTTGTTCCCTTATAATTTTGTTTATCATATTTTTGTTTGTATCAAAAATAGAATTTAGTACAGCGTTTTTGTTTAAATTCTGATAATATGATAAACCATCAATAATATTAGAAACGCGTTTAATAAGTAAGTTATTGTTGTCGAAATCACTACAGTTATTGCCTTTATTATGACTATCATATTCAGTGTTGTATTCTCTTCTTTTAACAAATAATATACCATTTTTTATTATTTGTTTTATAATATTTGTTTCATTGAGTTGTTTTTTGGTGCTTGTACTATTTGGATCACTATATGTGATGTCATTACTATTGGGAGCAGCTCCCTCAACAATCGTACCAGTAGTTTCATGTGACAACTTCGAATAATCGAAAAAACTCAAGTTATAATAGTCATTACTTTGAACTGATAAGTTAATTATATTTAATAAAGGTACCGAACTAGGCAATTGTAAAATATGCTCATGATATGTTTTATAATTCTTCTTTTCTAAATAATATTGGTTATTGTTTAAATCAATATTTTGCATTGTCCCATTTTTAAACTCATTGGAATTATCTATTTTTTTTACAAAGTTATATTTTGTTTTGTTATCTCTATAAACTAATTGAATAGGTAAATTAATAAACTGACCAGTGGATATATCCATAATATTTATACATCGTTTTTTAAGTAAAAGTACAAACAAGTATTCAATTAACTGTACAATGAAACAGGAATTAAAATCATATATATGAAAAGAGCTAAATGTGATTAAAGTAAGGGTAGCCGCAGATAAATTTGTTTTTTTTTTTAAAACGTATTTTCCACATCCTAAATTTATATAACCCAAATAGTATTGATATAAATTATGTTTATTATGGCCTTGTATATTCACACATAAATCAATTTTCTTTTTTATTCTATTATTTATTGTTTCGTTACAACTGCCGGCAAACACTAACGATAGACTTTGATATATTAAATTAACTAGGTCGCTTAAATCTTCTTCATAGATTTTGTATATATAAATAGGTTTTGAGTTTGGTTTTTCCTTGAATAATGTGTCAAAAAAGGAAGTTATTGGTTTGGCTACATAATTCTCATCTTTACAGCTACGATTTCTATTGCTCATATAGCTATCATTTTTACGATCATTTTTTATACTACATTTATTATAAAGTTTATCATGTACAATATCATAATCTTCTCCAAGAATTTTCATGCGTTTTTTCATCTTTTTAATATATTGTGCATACTCTAAAATTAATATATAAATATGTGTATATGTACGTGATTTATAGTAGCAATTATAATAAACAGTATCATTATTTATGTTATTATTTTCTTCTATGCTTCTTATATTTTTATAATCTATTGGTTCTATTCGGTTACTTCTGCCATTCGAATTATCTACGGTTGTTACTTCATCTGCTAAACTCATTACACATTTTATGGCTGTATTATATAGATTTTTTATTTTTTCTTTTTTATTACTTAAACCATTTGAGCTGTTTTTATCATAATACTTTTTGATATATTTGTAAAGTCCTTGACGAAATGTATCACTATAAATTAAAGATATTTTTTGGTTGTTATTGTTATTGTTGTTATCCGATGTCATATGTGTTTGACATATATCATAACCCCATGTGTTCTTTTGGATTACCTGTTGCTCTTTTGGTTCAATCGATTTGTTTCTATTTTGTTCTATTTGTTTGGTAGGACTTTTATTAGTTTCTTCAAGTGATAGGATATTTTGTTCGGTATTGAAATTTAACGAGTTCATTGTGTTAGTTGATCTACCAGTTCGCATATTGTCAGCATAACTAAAATTATTATTACCATTTACATGCTCACGAATATTGTTTTTTTTTTTTTCATTCGATATGTATTTATTTTCATTTGTTGGGATGTAATGGTTCGTTTGTTCCATCATTATTTCATATTTAATTTTTTCAGCTATCTGTTTGATATGAGTATATAAATTTTGTAGTTCACTTTTAGCTAGAAAATTTGTGTTTATATTTTCGAAGTATTCAATATATTCAAAAGCTATTTTCTTAAATGCTTCATGATGTGTTGAGACATATTTCATACTCATGACTTTTAATACACCGATGATTATGTAATAGCGTAGTAGTTCGCAGTTATAAAGAAGTTGGAAATTGTTAAATGTATATTCTTCGGACTCACTATATTTTACATACTTGTCTGTTTTTTTAGTTTTGTTTTTTCCATTTTTTTTATTTGTTTGGGAGTTATCTTTTTGCAAATGATTACCACTTTTATCGTTCACATTAACAGCATCATTAACAGCACTATTCAGCGCACTATCATTTATACCTTTTTTGCCTTGATTGTACATGTCACTGGATTTACAGGTGTTATTATTATCACCAAAAAAGTAATAACGTAGCGAATTTACATTTTTCTGTTTTTTATTATTATTATTATTATTAATATGATTATAATTATACATATCCTGTCCTTCCATTTGTTTATTATAACAATAAACATAATTATTTTTCTTTAAGATAAAATAAAAACCATTATCATGAACTCTTTGAAACTCATTTTTTATAAAAGGATGATTTAAATTAAGATTTCCATTTTTAAGTATATAATGTTGTTCAATGGATTTGTTCTTTAATTCTCCTGTTTCATCTAAAAGATCTATGTATGGCAATTTTGTTTTTTTCTCATTGTATATATCACAAGGTAATATTCTTAAAAATTTTGGTATGTTAGATAAAATATATTCATGTGACAATTCAACAAAATCATATATTATCATATTTCGGCAAAAAGACTTTACTAGTATTTGATAAAAATTAAAATAGTGAACATGATCTATTTTATTAGGCATAAATACCATATTAAATGCGTGTATATTATTCGATCTGTAAAAGCATAACCCTAATGCCATAGCCGATGATATAACCATGTGTGACATATCATATCTAAAACACTTACGCTGATCTGTATTTTGATAACTAAAAACTTTTAAAAAGTTATTTTTATGAATATAAGCAGGTACATGATAATTTGTAAAATAAAATAAACATCCAATTGTTTTGGTAAATATATTACCCTTATTTATATTAATACACCCGATAGCCCAAAACATACTAAAAATGTTTAATTTGTTTAAGTATTTCTGTGTAAATAGTTTATAAATGCATTTTGTTAGATATATGTTGTTACTATTTAGATGTAAAAATCCTAAACTTATAAAAGTGCTTGTTAGTACTACATTATGTAATTTTTCGGTGCTATTTGTTATCAGTCCTGTTATGCAATTTCTTTTGCGCTTATGTCGTTTCTTTGTTTGTTTTTCTACATTTCCTGCTTTTTTATTATAATTTATATTTAATTCTACATTTGAATTAATATCTATATTAGTACTATATGCCTTACCTACCCCTTTTGAAATTTTCGGCTTATTTAATACACGTGCAGTTACAACATTATTCGATATAACAGAGTCTCCACTATCTATAGAATAACTAAAAGCAGATTCCACCTCTCCAACAGTTTGATACTTTCTGTTAATTATATCTATTTGGTGATTATTCTGTTGGATATTTGTTTTATTTACACTAGTTTGATTATTTTTGAAATTTTCTACGATGTTATTTTTATTTTTATTATCTATTTTGTAACTGGTGTTGTTACTCCAACTACCTTCTTCATTTGTTAGTTCGTCACCTCTCAAAACAATGGTAGCATTTGAGTTCATATTACTAAATGCATAGCTTAAGTTTCGTTTAACACTTTTAGTAGAACCGGACGAAGCATCACTAGATAACTCTATTGTAGCAGTTGTATCATCCGATAATTCGTAATCATAAGCATATAATATGTTAATATCATCCGATTCGGATGTTTCGATTGAGACAGATTTTGTGTCTGTAACAGTGACTACTTGTGCATTATCCTTATCAACATCACTCTCCATTGTACCATTTTTTTTTATTTTTTTATAATAAACAAAATTATAATTATCATTTTTATTAATTGCCTTTGCGTTATTAGTATTATTGTTGTCCATAGCGTTTATTATAGCGTTATCATAATTTATTTTGTTAATACTATACACTTCTTTAAATAAAACATTCATGAGTACAACTGTTAATTCTTTATTTTTAGAAGATACTAAAGAAACTCCCAATCCTAAAATAGTGCAAATATATAAACACCTGTTTTTAAATTTGAGTACATATTCTAATAATGAATGTATATTAACATATTTAAAAAAATTTAATAATCCTAATCCATATATTAATCCAGCCATATAGTTAATACCACAATACAAATAAGTACGATTTATAAAATTACATAAATGAATATTATTATTAATAATTTTTAATAAAATGCTATTTTTGGTTTTATCCTGATCCTGATATTTTTGGTAAATAATTGTTTGACATATTGAACATTGCAGTTTAAATAAGTTTCTTATTTTATTATTAACATATTTATTAAAAATTACATTTTTTTTTTGATAAAATTTAAAATCATAAGGCTCTAATAATTTGGGTTCCTTTTTTTTTTGTTTATTATAATCAACATTTGATGTATTTTGTATACTTGCAAAGTTTTTCCTACTGTATATATTATTGAATCTCATTTTGAGCGTTTTATTATAACAAGAATTGCTTTCAGTTAATTCGTTTAAAAATTCCATGCGATTAGGTCGTTGCGACAAGTTGTTTCTTATTTTTAAAAGTGGACTCGTGTTGAGTATATTGGTTCTACGCGGCGTAATATTTATATATGGACTATTGGTTTTACGCGGTGTAAAGTTTATATATGGACTATTGGTTTTACGCGGTGTAAAACTTATATATGGACTATTGGTTCTACGCGGCGTACGGTATATATATGGACTATTGTTTGTGCTGGAGCTATTGTTTATATTGGGGCCATGGTTTATATTGGGGTCATGGTTTATATTGGGGTCATGGTTTGTGTTGGGGTCATGGTTTGTGTTGGGATCATGGTTTTTGTTGGGATCATGATTTGTATTGGGACCATGGTTTGTATTGTGACTGTAGTTTCTATAGATGTTATAGTTCCAATAGGGGTTATAGTTTAGATCTAGGGTATGAGCTATATCTTGGTTATAATAAAGGCATGTTTGTCTATTATGTATACGTTTTTGCATATCTAACGCACACAATTGTGTAAATAAACACGTTTCATCATTTTCTTGCACATCTTGATTTGTTTCATAATTAATAACCGAACTACTGTTTTCCAAAAAAATGCCATACTTCATGTCAAAACAATGATTAATAGCTATTATATCTTGGTTTGTGTTATTAATGGATGTAGAATTGGATTGGTTATTATTTACTAGAGAGTTTGAAAATACCCCCCCCTGTCTATCTTTATTACTTATATTAAAAAAATCTAATGATTTATTTGAACTAAAAAATAATTCTTCATCACATCTAAAATCTTTAAATTTAGCAAATTCACTATTATTGCATATCCTAGTAACATTATCAAAACTTATATAATTTTCTTTTTCTTTTTCTGATACATCTTCTAATGTTTTAATGGATGTATACAAAAAATTATTTCGATATAACATATCGTTAGAGTGTTGTCTGATTAAGAAGTTCGATTTATGCGGTTTCGTAACACATATATGTACGTCATTTTTATTTTTACAGCTATTAATATCAATGTGGTTGCTATCTAAATTCGTTTCGTATATTGTATTGTTCCTGTTTTTTATGAATAAAGTTTGACTATCATCAGAGTCAATCATACTATCGTTATTCATATTTATGTTTCTGCCTCTTATTTCACTAGTTCCTTCTTCTTTATTGTCGTTTTCGTTAGTATCTACGTTTCTATTACATAAAGTGTCATCGCTATTATACCCATCTTCGCTAAACATAAACGAACTAGTTGTGTCGCTAAGCCCGTACACCTGATTTTCACCATCCATCTGATTTTCATCGTCTTCCGTATTTTCATCGTCCTCCTGATTTTCACCGTCCTCCTGATTTTCATCGTCCTCCTGATTTTCACCGTCCACCTGATTTTCATCGTCCTCCTGATTTTCATCGTCCTCCTGATTTTCACTGTCCACCTGATTTTCAACATCCACCACATCACTTATATTATCATTTAAATCCCTATGTAATGAATCATTTTGAACAACATTTTCATCAGTTGGTGATAAATTATTATTGTTTTGTTCTAAGTTAAAACTGTTTGAACGTGACGTTATTTGCATACTTACTCTTGTACCTAATACATTTTTTTCTACAGTATTATACGATCTCAATATTCGTTTACACGCTTTGATTTTATCATTATATTTATTCAATAAAAATATATTTTTCATTGGATGCATATATATATTAATATTTTCAGTATTTATTAATTTAGCTATTTTACTTTTTAATTTTTTTATATATTTTTTTATTTTGTTTGATGTATTATACTTCTTTTTATTTATTTCCGATGTATTTTTCACACGCTTATACTTATTCAAAGTTGCAGATGGCCTTGCCCGTCTAAGCGGATCCATCAAATTGGCTCTTGTGTTTAATAAATTATTATTTATAAGTAACATGCTCGCTGGCCTATATGTTATATTATTGTTAGATCTAGATAGTATATTATGGGAATCGGTTCTTTCATCTGTAAACCTTAACGTATTGTTGTTTTGTCGTTGTGTTTGTATGTTGTTGTTACTATCGCTTCTGTTATTGATGTGTATGTTTGTACTTGTATCATTTTCTTCAATTTGAGAAGAATTGTCGTTTACCAGAACGTTTCTATTCATTTCGTTATTATTTATACGGTTAATCCTATTATAATTTTGTGATCCATATGACATAAAGTTCGTAGCATTTACTGTATTTATAGTGGAAATCCTGTTTTCGTCGTCACTATGAAATATGTTATTTGGGGTGATATTTTCAGTGCGTCCATTTACGTTGAAGTTATGGCCTATCAAAAGATTTGAAAAATCTCTGCGGCTGATTATACTCCTTCTCAACATAGCAACGCCTGATTCCTCATGAATAAAATCTGTGTCTATCGGTTGATTATGATTGCTATGATAACGATTATAATTATAATTTGTACTATTATTTTGTGGTTCATTAGTATTTAAAATAAATGTATTATTCCTGTTATTAGTGTTTCTGCGAGATAAATCATTATTCATGAGCGGACTATTATTATTGAATCTTCTTTGAATAGCCATACTACGATTATTATTATATGCATTATTTCCAGTGTCATTGTATACATTTATTCTACTGCTGTAAGAGGTATAATCATTTATGTTACCGTTTGTGTTAGTATTATTATGTACATTTCCATTTGTACCAACACCATCATTTGTATTGTTTTCACTATTAAATCTCCCTATGTGAAAAGAAGTTTGCCCATAATTATTGTCTCTGTTATATTCACGAGATATCATACTGCTAGGAGGATTTGCATTCGTTTGGATAGGTGTAGCACTAGAACTATAATTTGCCTTATTTTGTTCACAATCCAACTCATAAACAAATATAGAATATTCAATCATAAAATTAATATCTGCTTTATAATGTATTGAGTTAATGATTTCACAGCAGTTCAAAGAACTTATATTAAACATCGAATTATATTTCATTTTGTACATTTTTTCTAAAGTATAAAACAAATGTATAAAATTTAAGTACGTATCTATTTTTTCATCACTTTTTTTTGTATCAATTAAGATTTTTCGTTTCATTATTTTGTTTAAATTAGATAGTTTCATAATATATTTTGTATATTTATTAAAAATATTTTTATTAAATTTATGTTTATGAATATATACGCTTTCTTGACTGTCTGAAGAGATTTCTATATCAGCTACGTCAATCAGTTTTTTTTCATTAGAACTATAATCGTTATTGCTATCGTTACTATCGTCTTGATTGACGCTGCTAAGATTTGGGCTGTTAAAAAATATACTACTACCATCGCTGCTGTTTCCACTGTGTTCAATGTTATTGATCATGTTATTAACATCTTGACGATTTCCAAAAGACGCGATATTCCCGTTTTTACTTTTTAACGCATTTTTTTTTTTTTTTTTATAAAACTTTGATATGCCACAATAATACAGTCTCCTTATATGAAATAAAAAAGGGTGTTTCTCATAAACAGAATAAGAATATGTACATGTATCCATTTTGAGAGAATCGAACCACATGAAGTGTTCTTTTATTTGTTTGTAGTCAGATACATAACTATGTTCAAAATGACGTTTTTGTTTCTCCAATGAGTCTGTTTTATTGTATTTTTTAGTTCCTAGACTAAAACCAAACATTTCAACATAGCTATCGTCACTTCTATCATCGTCATTTATGTCACTTACACTTCTATCAACGTTACGACTGTCATGGTTACGGTTGTTATGTTCAGTACTATGGTCTGTTAAAACATTTCGTCTTTCTTTATTTTTTTTTTCTTTATCTTCTATTATTTTTTTCATTTTTTCGTTGTACATAAATTGTTCCATTATACAATTAATAATCATGTTATCGTTACTTTTAGATAAAAATTTTAATATACAATTAAACTTTTTTTTTATTTTTAAATTATGCGAATTGAAAAGCTTATTTAAATAAAGATCTTCTCTGTTTATACTTATATAAGCTGAATTATCTTTGAAGTTGCACAATTTGTAAATGTCAATCGATTTAAGGGTATTGACAACAGTATCATTTTTGTTATGACCCAATTGATTTGTTTGGATAGTTGATTTTGCATGGGTTTCTATTCGTTCGTTTGTGTTGCCTACAATGTTACATATACTGTTATATGTAGTGCCACCTTTTACCTTATCTTGTAAACTTCTTATCTTATGAGTAGTTGGCATCTCCATATTAGTGTTCATCAGGAAGTTATCATATTTCATGTTTTTTGTTATATCTTCCACACTCATGTTAAAAAAATGTTTATTTTTGTTTTTTAAAAATTCTTGTTCTTTTTTCTTTGTTAGTTTTTTATCATCAAAATAATTTTGAATAAAATGTTCAAAATGTTTTACATCTATTTCGTCTTTTTTTACTATTTTTTGTTCATTATGATTTAATAATTGATGCATGTTATGCATTATTGTATTCAGCATAAAAGAATAACATTCATTCATACCATGTATATTTATATGGAAAACGCTTTTTAATAGTATATTAAATAAATGGCCATTATTCATATTTAATGATTCAAAGTATTTCAGATTCGACTTAAACATAGAACTTTTTTTATCATAATATAGTAGGTCTCTATTTGTTTCCACAAAAAAACTTTTATGGGTTATACATACATTCTCTTTGTTGGTATTATAATACGAATAATTATTATGTTTGTAAAGGTTATTGTTATGTTTTTTTATATATCTGTTTTGGTTTTTCGTATCATGAGTGTGACTATCATAAGAATGCATAGGTTTAGTATAATCAATATTCAAATACGTATCACATAAATGAATGTGTTTATTAGTAACTCCTTCATCATTTGCTATAACTTTTGTAACATTGTATGGTGCTTGTTTTATAGTATTTACACAAACATTTTCAATATATTTAGCTCCATTCAAAATACAAACACCATTTTCTCTTGTATTGTTCCTAAATGTTATATTAAAACGAGGAACATAAAGTATATCCAATTCATTTTTAATTATATTTCTATACAATGTTTCGTATAATATTTTTTTTATATTTGTTTTTCTGTTTATATTCAAAATATTCACAATAGATGTGATTACCATATTTTTTATTGGGAAAAACATTGTATTAAAGTAATATATAAATTTTAAATGGTCATTTGAAAAAACTGAATTTTTAAATGTGATAAAATTCGTATAAGTAGAGGTTTTATAATCATTATTGTAATAGCTCTCACTGTCACTTGTGTTAACATAACTGTTGTTACTACTTTCAGAAACATTTATACTGTTTGTACATGTGTTGTCATGGCTCATCTCCGATTTCTGTTTTATTCTAGTATTAAAAATTTTTTGCATTTCTTTTGTATAACATTCATACTTCAAATTCACTTCATTCAAAGTGCCTATCAAATAATATGAAGATAAATATCTATTTATATATTCTTTAATTTTATTTTCATATTCTTCCTCATTATTTTCCTTACAGCTCACTAAATGACGTACTATGTCTAACGTGTTGGGTATATCTGTTATTCCTTTTAATCTTTTTCTTAAATGGCTATTTATAAATCCATATTTGTCAAACTTGTTAGAATGATTGTTAGGTTTATAAAAAAAGCTATTATTACTAGAATTATAACTTTGAGAGGAATTATTCTCACTGCCACTCACACATGTATAGTTTTTTAATTGCATCTCTTTATGATATTTTTTGCATATATGTCTGTATAATGGTTCTATCCATTTTGTTCCTGATAAGCTGTTTAGTTTATTTATATAGTGAAATGAAAAATTATTCATATTTATACAATATGCTAATATTATAATTAATATGATTATATTTACCTTTACATCTATATGTATATACTCATATAATTCTATTTCATCATAATACACATGTAAATAGTATAATAAAAGGTCTCTATTTTTATATATATTTATATATTTCTTATGTAGATATTTTATATAATTTTCTATTTGTTTGTAATAACGTTTACTTTTATCATTATTATTTGATATGAAATTTTTTTTATTTCCTTTGTACATTGTTGGAATATGCTCGTATGAATTAGAACTAATCGTCTTCTTTTTATAAACACATGGTTCAATTTTATAGTTAAATGATAAACCACTAAATTTTGAATGATTATATTTGGCTGATGTTATATCATACGTATTTGTTTCATAACTGGTATTTTCAATATATATTAACTTTTCTAAATCCATATACATGTTTATGTCATCAACTGATACCAAGATAAATAGATACAGAAATTTACAAAATTCTGTGTGCATAATATTTTCTGTACACATGAAATTAGTGTTAAGTAAATGAAGTTGTGTTTGGTCATATATGGTGAATGTTTTATCATGGACACTATTATTATTACTGACGCCGTTATTTTTGTTGTTGTTATTTTGGCTGTTATTTTGGCTGTTATTTTTGTTGTTGTTATTTTGGCTGTTATTTTGGCTGTTATTATTTTGGTTGTTATTTTGGCTGTTGTTATTTTGGCTGTTATTTTGGCTGTTATTATTTTGGTTGTTATTTTGGCTGTTATTATTTTGGCTGTTATTATTTTGGCTGTTATTATTTTGGCTGTTATTTTTGTTGTTGTTATTTTGGCTGTTATTTTGGCTGTTGTATATTATCTTACCTGTATTTTCACTATTGATATTACCCCCTATTTCACCCGATTGATTATTTAGATGCTTAAAAAAATATATATCTATGTTAATAATGCTAAAAATGCTGTTACGTTCTTCTTTTTTACATTCATGTAGAATAAAGCTAAAAAAATCATGTGTTATTTTTTTACAAATATAGTAATAAAAAAAAATAAAAATTATTTTGAGTGTAGTACTTTTTGGTAGTATATCAAAAAAAACTCTATAGGTGTTTAACTGTATTTTATTAGATTCATAGTTTATAGTATCTATTGTAGCATAACAAAAATTAGAGTTGTATATATTACATACATTTTCATTATTATTATATAAGTAAAGATTGGAAATGTACTTATTTTCTGAAAGTAAATATAATTGCCCACTTTTGTGTAAAATTATTATGAAATTATTTAATTTGTTTATATCGAGAATGTTACATGTTTCCATGCAGTCAGAACTAGTATTGATATTATCCATTGCTATATTTTTAATCTTCTTTCTATAAAAACTACACATATCACTTTTCTTTTTTAATATACTTTGTTTTTTAATTATTATATCTTTCAAATTGTTCGTATTAACATCGGATGTACACACATTTTTTGAAATACTATTAATATCCATATTTTTGTGTCGTATTTTTAAATAACTTGTGTTAATTTCATTATTTGTGCAAGAAATTATATTAAGAGGGTAATATCTTAAAATTGTCATTTCTTTCGATATACTGACACCTATATAATTTAATACATTTTTAATTACTTTAATTTTTTCTTTTACCCGCTTGTCGTATACTGGTATGATAAATATAATATTATTAATATTATCATATACGCACAACTTAATCTTCTTATACAATGGTATATTACCTCCGGTAGTTAACATTACTATTGGTTTATAAACCTCTGTATTAAAATTAATATTTGTATATGATGTATTACAAACTGTAAATTTATTTTTTGGTATACACAACAAGCTGTATAATACGATGTATCCATTCAATGGGCTAACACATCCATGCTTTTTTTTCATATCAAAATCAATATAAAAAAAATGATACACTTCTGTATACTCATTGAATGCTATACATATAGGTATATTTGTATCTATATGTATAACATTCAAATTTGGAACTTGATTTAATTTATCATAGACTTCAGATGAATCACCTGTACTTTTTATTTGATCACTCCAGATAAAACATTTGTTTTTTTCATTATAGTATTCACATTTTAAAAAATCTTTACACGTATCATTATTTATTAACTTATCTGGATACATTGGATGTACAGATGATATATACAGCAATTTAATATGTTCTGTATGATTTTTATTATAAATAGAGTAGGTAAAATAGCGCATTTGATTACATTTTTTTTTTTTATCATGATCTAACAAGTTTACGAAAAAAATATAATTATTATTACAAAATATACGAACAAGATTCTTATGTACCATAAACTTGGTTTTCTTTAATGTTACATTTTTTGTATCTATAACTTCTACACTCATACTACTATTATTGTTATCATTACTGTCATTGTTTTTACTTATGATATATAAATAATTGCTATCATCATTACTACTTTCAAAACCAATAGTGTCCATTATATTTTCACCACTTCGATTTCCGTTTTTAACTATTTCACTATGGCTAAATATGTTATTATTTTGCACAGTGAAATGGAAAACTGCATCCTTTGTTATTCTAAATGCATTCTTATTACCATTATATTGCTCAAAGGTTACTATACGATTTAGTTTACTATATTTTATTTTGTATTCATAAATATTACTATTTATTAATCTGGAACAAAAGTGTACATTTGGTATATTTGTATTGTATATGTTGTTAATGTATATTTTTTCTTCATCCAAATATAATGCGTTTATATCATATATACCTTTTTTTTGTTTTCTTTTTAGTTCACATTGGTATATTTTATTACAGAATTTTTTTAAATACACGTCTCCCGTTTTTAGTAATACTATAAGTTTGTTTATGTCTTCTTTTATATCATTCATGTTGACGTTGTCACCCATGGTGCATTGTAGTTTCTTCTTTTTTAGTTGGTACATATTTTTAATGTAACACCAAGTAATTGCTTCTTCTTCTTGTACATCCTCCTTTGTTCTATAAATTTCATAAAAATCACTCTCATTTTTTTCTTCTAATCCTGGAGACTGTTTAAATGTTAAACCTTTATTACCATTTTTTTTTTTTTTTTTGTTATGAGTACTTTTCTTTTTGTTTTCAGTTTCATTCACAGCTTTCCCTGTGCCCTTCTGTGTGGGCACGCGTTTTACAATGATGGCATAGACCATTTTTAAAGTAAATATGTATATATATATATATATATATATATAAACAGATAAGTGTATATATATACATATATATATAAACAGATAAGTGTATATATATACATATATATATAAACAGATAAGTGTATATATATATACATATATATATAAACAGATAAGTGTATATATATACATATATATGTTCACTCGTTCTTTTTTTTTTTTTTTTTTTTTTTTTTTTTTAGCAGTACGCTATATAAAAGTTATGAGAATATTAATACAAAACTCGATTTTCTCACACCAGTCTACAGTGTTACCTGTGATAATGTATATAAACAGAAATATGGACGTGTATACCAGTTGCTTACAGATGTCAGTTGTTTGCAGGTAAGTAATTATATTGCACAATAATTATGAATACAAAAGCTTTACAGTGGCTAAAAAATAAAAAACAATAGTTTTAAACCATGTAAAATATATGAACATATATATATATATATATATATATATATATATATCTTTATATGTGAAGATGAATTAAAAAATTCAACAAAAAAAAAATTGATTTGCATAAATATGAAACAGTGAGGTGAGAAAATTAAAAAAAAAATAAAAAGAAAACCTGTAATGCAAAATGTAAAAACATATATAATGAAACAACAAAATGACAAAATGGCAAAATGGCAAAATGGCAAAATAGCAAAATGGCAAAATGGCAAAATGGCAAAATGGCAAAATGGCAAAATGGCAAAATGGCAAAATGGAAAAACAGCAAAATGGCAACATGATAAAATAACAAAATGTCAAAATGATAAAATGACAAGATGATAAAATGACAAGATGATAAAATGTGTATTTTGTTTAAAAATTTTCAAGTAAATGAATATGAAATTGAATGGTTTTAAGGGAAATGAGAGTATGAAAGTAAAAAAAAAAAGTGAATAAAATAAAAAACGGAGAATAAAAAAAAAAAAAAAAAAATAATGAAAAAAATACATATATACATACATACATGCATGCATGCATACATACNNNNAGACCGAGACGGACAA
>CABPSV020000388.1:1956-17556 GCA_902459845.2 Hepatocystis sp. ex Piliocolobus tephrosceles
GTATAGGAAAAACCAATATATTATTAAACAATAAAGATAAAAATCAAACAAGCCATTATTTTTTTGATCATAATAATTGTTTTAACCCAAGTGATGATACTGATGTCGATTTTCAAGTAACAGACTCATTAAACTCGATGAGTTCCTTAAAAAAAGAATCACTATGTAACGATATGTCCATACTAGACAAGATAAAAAAAAAAAATGACAACATGATGTGTAGCCACGATATCCTTAATAATGTGCATAGCACAGATGTATATAAAACAAACACTTCATCGATGGTTGTATCAACAAATGGGCTTGTACAAAATGATAGTTCGGAAAATGATAGCTCGAAAAATGATAGCTCGAAAAATGATAGCTCGAAAAATGATAGTTCGAAAAATGATAGCTCGAAAAATGATAGCTCGAAAAATGATAGTTCGGAAAATGAATACTCAAAAAATGAATACTCAAAAAATAGTACTTCGCAAAATAGTACTTCGCAAAATAGTACTTCGCAAAATGGCATCGTTGAGAATGACACCATCGAACATGACACCCTCAAGAGTAGCACCCTCGAAGACATGTTCAATAATGGCAATATAAAAAATGAATATAAAGACATAAAACATTGTGAAAATATAATTAACAAAAAGAAAGTAAATATATCAAAAATTTCATTAGATATAAACAAAATAAAAGAATGTGCTAAACTATTTATAGGTTTGAATAATTTTGAATGTTTTCGAGGTTGTTTAAAAGGAAATGAAAAGTTGAGAAAAATAAATACATTTTGTACTATTAGTTTTTTAGATATATATGAAATAAAAAATAATTTATATCAATTTATTATTCAAGGGGATAGGTTTTTATATCATATGATACGTATAATAGTAGGTACGCTTGTTCAGGTTGGTGTTGGTATACTGGATATACAGGATGTAAAGGATGCTTTACATTTATTAAAACCACTAAAAACAAAATTATGTGCTCCAGCACAAGGACTTTGTTTAAATAAAGTTTTATTCCCTGACATTATTCATAACATGATTGATTTGTCTCTACTATCTTATTAAATCGATAATGCATATAAGTTTATAACGCTTTATACATTGTCATAAACGTTTTTTTTTTTTTTTTTTTAAAGAGAAAGATAAGAGGAGAAAAAATGATGTTTTTTTTTCTTTTTTTTACAATACACGTTTATATGGTAGTTGTTTTTTTTTTTTTTTTTTTTTTTGGGAATTCTTCACTTAAGTCGTATTTAATGCTACACTTTATTGTTATAATTTTTTGCATTTATTTTAGCTCTTGTTTTTTTTTTTTTTTTTATTTTTATTTTTACCTCTTTCTATTTTCCATAAAAATAGCTACTTAATTAAGTTGTATCGTATTATTTTTGATGCATCTTATAAGTCAACTTTTTCTTTTTTTTAAAATTAATAAAAATGTTATAGTAATGCTACAATTTATGCTAGTTCCTACTCTGACGCATTATGGCAATAGCTCCTTTTTTTTTTTTTTTTTTAATATATAATTTTTATGCTGTGTACTTTTAACACGTATTTCGTAATTTTTAATTTGTTTTTGTGATATATATATATATATATATATATATATATATATATATTTAAACAATTGTACATATGTATATGTTGTTATCAAAACGTTTAAAAGCACGAATAAATGGGTGGCTCTTTTTTTTACCATAAAAACTTTTTATAATGTTTAATTTTCAATGAAACAGCTTCAATTGCTAAATAAACTTTTTTTCTTTTTTTTTCTTACAGCATTAATACGTAAAAATTTAAAATTTGTATGTTGTTATATCAACATAATTTGTGTAGATCCAAATTTTTTTTTTTTTTTTTTTTTTTTTTTTTTAAATTCGTATAACAATTTGCTTATATTTTACTTTTATATTTTCACATTTTTTTATTTTTATGTTCTGACAGTTTTCAATAGTTATATATATAAATTTTGGGTATATATATATATATATATATATATATATATTTAAATGTACTTAAGTACATATATTTAAATATAGGATTCATGTAAATATATTTAAATGTGAGTTTTATGTATATATATTTACATATCGAAATTATTATATATATATATATATATATATTTTCCGATAATATTTTTAAATAAATTGATTAATTTGACGTATATTTTTTAAATATCTACCATAGAGATAAAAAAAAAAAAAAAAAGAATATTTTTGAATATGTATTAACTTTTTTCTCTGTAGATAAAAATGTATAAAATTTGCAATAGTACTTGTTAATTTTTTATGTAAGAAAAAGGCAAAAAAAAAAAAAAAAAAAAAAAAAAGTAACAGTAGCAACAAATGCAGCACAAAAGTCACAGCATAGGTAAAAACATTAAAAAGAAATAAATAAGAAAAAAAAATAAAAATTTTGTTAATTTATGCATTGTAACAAAGAAACATATATAAAAATAAAATTATTCAAATAAGAAAACAGTTTTTTTTTTTTTTTTTCTAACTACGTAAATACATAGTATATAAAGTAAAATAAACAAATAAATAAATTTAAAAAATGAAAAAAAATAATAAGCCCAAAAAAGCGCAAGGCGCCAATAGAAAAGGCGAAAAAAGTAATAAAACAATTAATAAAAAAACCGAAATAAAAATTAATAAAAAATTTAATAAGGATATTAAAAAAGGAAGAAATGTAAGTAATGGCACCAATTTTATTATTAAGAAAAATGCTCAAAATGTAATGAATGAAGGAAAAGAAGTAAGCGATTTAAAAAAGAAAAAAAACAATATAGAACATACAAAAAATAAAAAAGAAGCATCAAAGGATTTGCTTAATAACAATAACGATGAACATACTAACACAGTTTCTGATGCTATTACAACTGTTGTTACTAAAGGTACTATACCTAATGACATTTCTGATGATGACCCTTATTTATTAAAGAACGCGACATATATTCAGAAAAATTTCATGTGGACAAACAGACAAAGAGTGCTAATTGTTACGTGTCCTTTAAAAAAAAAAAATGGAAGCACACTTATGAAAAATTTGAAATTATTATTACCACATCACAAATTAGAAGGTAACTGGCACAAGAAGCAAAGAAAAACTAATTTAATTGATATAAGTCATAGTAGAAACTGTAATAACATATTGTTTTTTCAAGTAACTAGATACAGAGAATATTTGTGGATCTGTAAAAATATAACAGGTCCTTCTATATATTTTAATGTATTGGATTATATACCTTTACATAGTTTTAAATTTACAGGGAATTGTTTATTAAATTCTAGACCACTTTTAGTTTTTAGTGAACTATTTGATAAATATGATTATTTAAAATTAATAAAAGAATTATTTATACATGTGTTTGGTATACCTAGATATCATCCATTGAGTAAACCATTTTATGACCATTGTTATAGTTTTTTTTATATAAACAATTTAATTTATTTTAGGCACTATCAAATAATACCTATAACACTAGCAGATTCAAATAATGTGAATAAACAAAAACTTGTTGAAATTGGACCTAGGTTTACATTAAATATTATTAAAATATTTGAAAAATGTTTTACCGGTAAAGTATTATATGAAAATGAACAGCATGAAAAGTATGTTAGTCCTAAACAATTGAAAAAGTATAAACAGAGCTTAAATAAATTGAATAGAATGAAAAAGAAATTCAATAAAATTAAAAAATGTAAATCAGTTAAAAATCAGATTAAAACAGATATCGATTTTTAAGTATTATGTGCAAAAAACTATACATTTATCCGTGTTTAATATGCATTCATAGACGCAGTGCATTTTATATATGTAAATATGTGAGTAAAGTGCATATTGCATCTATTTTTATGTTTACATAAATATATATATATATGTACGTATATGTATTGGCAATATCAATTTTTAAGTGGTTTTATGTATTTTTTTATTTTTTAAATATGCTCAGCCTTGACTACGTTTGGGTTTAAGGCAGTGGTTAAATTTTTATCTTTTTATTTATTTTTTTTTTTTTTATAAATAACAAACGTATACTATATATGTAATATAACTTACTCTGTTCTTTCTTTCTTTCTTTTTTTTATTTATTTTTTTTGCTTTACGCATTTAAAAATAAATTAACAATTTTGTCAAAGATGCAACAAAACGCGTAAGAGATTAAAATAATGAATGAGTAAATATATTAGAATAAATAAAAGCATTTATACATATGTAAACATATGTGTACATGTGATTGGAATTTTTTTTTTTACAAACTTTTACATTTAAAATGCCTCTTATAAACCCTCAACTTAATTTTATTATTATAAATAATAAATATGATTAACACAAAATCGTAGAATAGTGTTAATACATTATTTAAAAAAAAAAAAAAAAAAAAAAAATTAAAATAATTATTATTATTTTATGTCATTATACCAGTATATTATAATATGCTATATGTTGTAAAAGTATGATACAGAACTCAATGTGCTGTTAAACTACCTAATCAACAAAATGAAAATTTTAATAAAAATGCCAATAGCACAAATGAGTAAAACATAGCTAAACCAAAACTAACCAAAACAAAACAAATGAAACAAATGAAACCAAAAAAAATGAAACAAAAAAAATGAAACAAAAAAAATGAAACAAAAAAAATGAAACAAAAAAAAAGGAAACCAAAAAAAAGGAAATCGAAACAAACTAAGCGAAATCAAAAAAAAAGAAATCAAAACAAACTAAAATAAAGCAAAACAAACTAAAATAAAGCAAAACAAACTAAAATAAAGAAAAACAAACTAAAATAAAGAAAAACAAACTAACATAAAGAAAAACAAACTAAAATAAAATAAAACAAACCAAAGCTTAGCTAAGCTAAGCAAAACAAAAATTTCAAAACGTTTGTCGACGTACAATTTTTTACCGTGCTTCTAAAAAAGAATAATAAAATTATTCTCTTAATATTTTTATTTAAAAAAAAAAAAAAAAAAAAAAAAAAACGCTTTTCATGTAAATAACTAAGAAAAAAAAAAAATCTTAAAGTAACATTATTTCGTTAATATTACCCTGCCATTAATGTCATTCCTTTTTTTTTAATTTATTATAACTTTGTACATATAAGCCAAATTAAAGAAACGTGAATATGTATATTTATAAAAAGTAAAATGTATATTATGTTATAAAAAAAAAAAAAAATAAATAAATAAATATCATTTAAAAAAAAAAAAAAAACGAATGTACAAATTGTAAAAAAGAAAAAAGTGTACAGAGTGTAAAATAGAAAAAATATGCATAAAGTTGAAAAAAAAAATAAAAAAAAAAACATTTTTATATAAATATTTATGTTTAAAAATACGATTTTTAAGAAAAAAAACAAATAAAATAATTGAAGTAAACCAATAGCATGTTATATTAGTAAAAATTGTAAAAATTGCAAATAAAAAAAAAAAAAATAAAGGCGAATCCAAGAACTTTTTTTGTGTTTTTTTTTGTTTTTTTTTTGTTTTTTGTTTTTTTTTGTTTTTTTTTTTCATTAAACATTATACGTACGTATAAATCTAATTAGATATGTATATTTTTATGCGCTTATACACCTATATATAAATGTTTTCTCGATTTAACAAAATTGAAGAAAAAAAAAAGGGTAAAAATAAAAAAAAAAAAAAAAAAAAAAAAAAAAAAAAAAAAAAAAAAAAAAAAAAAAAAAAAAAAAAAAAGAGTAATGTCGCTGGCAAGAGAAAAGTATCTAAAAAGAAAAAGAGAATTGCTTGGAAACATCAGTGTTATTGATAGTAATGTAGACAGCCAAAAGGAAACAAGAAAGGAAGAACATGTTTATGAAAAAAAAAAAAAAAAAAATGATGACGATGGTTATAGTAAAAGAGATGACCAAAGTGATTATGCCTTATTAAAAAAGGATTATATAAAAAAAAACTTGCACATAGAAGAAAACGAACATAATCATAAGGACAATAATAGGGATAGAAATAGAGACAGTAATAGGGACAGCAATAGGAGGAGCAATAGGGACAACAATAGGAGGAGCAATAGGAGGAACAATAATGATAGCAATAGGAGAAGCAATAATGATAGCAATAGGAGAAGCAATAAGAGGAGTAATAGGAACAACACTAGAGACAGTAATAGAGACAGTAATACTAGCACTAATGATGATGTTACTTATCGTAGTAGTGATTATAAACATAATGATAATCATAGAAATAACAAGTACTATCGGTATAAAGACAAAAAATATACAAAAGAAGAAGAACGATATAGAAAACACACAAAAAAAGAAAAAAGTGATATAACAGATTCAAAATATCAAAAAAAAAAAGTACCCACTACTATATCTACAAATATTACCCCAAATAGTGCAACTATTGCATCTACAAATACAAATAATAATTTGGAAGAATATATGTATAATCAAAAACACGGTGATAATAGTTTCTCAACTAAGTATAATAATAACAATAATAACTCTTTATTACATTACCCATATAATGTAAATAAGGATAGTACACAAGACCAAGACGGTCCTGAATGTTTAAACCCCTACGCATATCACAATAATGACAATATCGATTATTACTACAGTAACAGTAGTAGCAAATTGGACCAAAACCAAAATAATTATATAAACCGGACGAACACAAGTATGAATAGCAATAGTAGTATCAGTAATAATAATAACAATAACTATAATAATAAAGATAAAGATTTCCAAACAATGCTTGCAAATTTAAATAACATAGAAATTACAGATACTAAAATTTTGTTATTATATACATGCAAGTTACTATTACGTATGTATGAAGAAAAAAGTATTAATGACGCAAAAGATAAAATTAATATATCTATAACATCAATAGAAATGTTAAGAGAATTAAAAAGCCATAATCCAAAAAAAGTTAAATTATTAAAAATTAATACTCTTAATGATATACTAATACATCTTTCAAAAAAAAGTGATAAGAGCAGTGTGAATGAAAAAAAGGTTAAGGATGAAAATAAAATTTATAACATCAGTAACGACTATAACATTTGTAATTACTCAAACAAATATAACAATGAAAACATGAATAACAACATAAACTTAACATACACTGTGAATGAAAAACACAAAGAAATAATTGTAGAAGAGCCTTGTATATATATAGAGAATATAGGTATAAATATTATAATAAAAGGTATATATATTAATAATATGAAAAAATTGCTTTTAAAATATTTATATAAATATTATAGTAGTAATTACAAACAAATAAATGATTTAACAACTGATGATAGTTTAAAACCTAATGATAAGAATCATAAAAAATATGAACAAATAAAAAATAAAAATTTAGTAACAGCAACTTTTTCTATGCAAGACGAATATAATAATGATTATTCATTTATGCAAAGTGGTAATATTAATAACACCAACAATAGTAGCAATGATAATAATAATAATAATAATAATAATATATATGATCATTCATTACCTTCTCAAGAAGAGAGTGAGCATAATAAAATAAGAAATGGTTGTAGTAACATTAACGATAATAATTATGATAGTTATAATTATAATAATAGTATAAAACATTATTCTGTTATCGATTATGGTACTAAAATAGGTACTAACATGAATGATAGTATGGTTATTCCTACCAATGCTGTTGTCACTACCCCCCCAGTTGCTCCCCCTACTACTAATGCTACTAATTATAATAGTAATATCAATAGTACGAACAATAATAACAAAGTAAACTATTTAGAACACCTAATAAATGAACCTACTGCAAAAGAAAAGAAAATAAAACAAGAAACAACAAATATCCTATCCATTATAGAAGCCCCAACCGTTATAGAAGAAATGAGAATAAAAAAATTTCAAAAACAAACTGACTCAGTTAAAATTATATGTCCACATTTAACAAAAAAAGTATGTATGAAACATAGTAAAACTTGTAATAAGGTTCATTTTAAAAAAATAATATCTGAGCATACAGATATATCTTTAGGAGATTGTTCTTACTTAGATACTTGTAGGCACATAGAAACGTGTAAGTTTGTTCATTATGCTGTGGATAAGGATGATCAACAACAGTTGGTGGAGGAAGAAGAAGATGATGATGATGACGATGATAATGATGAACAGGAGGACAATGAAAAAAAAAAGAAAAAAAAAAAAAAAAAAACTAATATTGTCAGTTTTAGCAACAACAGCAATAGTAATGTTTATGCACCACAATGGATTCGATGTGATTTACGAAATTTCGACTTAAGTATTTTCAATGAATATGTTAGTGTTGTTATGGCTGACCCACCATGGGATATACATATGGATTTACCTTATGGTACAATGACAGATAACGAAATGAAGTTATTACCTGTACAATTAATACAAGATGAAGGTATGATATTTTTATGGGTAACTGGTAGAGCAATGGAATTAGCAAGAGAGTGTTTACAAATATGGGGATATAAAAGGGTAGAAGAAATATTATGGATAAAAACAAATCACTTACAAAGAATTATACGAACAGGTCGTACAGGTCATTGGCTAAATCATTCAAAAGAACATTGTTTAGTAGGTATAAAAGGTAATCCTGTTATTAATCGTAATATTGACTGTAATGTTATAGTGTCAGAAGTGAGAGAAACATCAAGAAAGCCTGATGAAATTTATTCATTGATTGAAAGGCTATGTCCACAAAATTTAAAAATTGAATTATTTGGTAGGCCACATAATATTAGAAATAATTGGATAACGTTAGGAAATCAATTGAATGGCGTGGTTTTGCACCATCCTCAGATTAAACAGAGGTATAACAAAATAGCACCTCAATTTAACATGCCTTTGTGTGAGGATTAAACTTGGAAAATGGGTGCGTGGAAATAATAAAAAAATGGTGAAAATGGTGAAATGTGGAGAAAAAATAATGATAAAAAAAGTCAAAATTGCTAAAAAAAATATTTTACCCTTGGTACTAAATGCGTATGTGCGTGTACATATACCCATAATAATACTCTAACATTTTTTTTTGTTTTTGTTTTTTTGTTTTTGTTTTTTTGTTTTTTTTTTTTTTTTTTTTTTTTTTTTTTTTTTTTTTTTTTTTTTTTGTTTTTTTTTTTTGTTTTGTTTTTTTTTTTTTTTTTGATTACTTCACTATTTTAATATCTTTCTGATAATGTTTATTTTTTAGATCCTTTACTAAACTATTTCACATTCGAATTACTTTCATATTTGTACAATTTTACGTATTTCTGCTTAAAAATGTATACATATATATGTAATCGTATATATGCGACGTTGTTTATATATATGTATTAATTCTTTTTTTTTTTTTTTAATAATCTAAGCTATGCAATAGTTATACCTATGCTTACATACTGCTTCATTTTAATAACTACATCACTAATTTAATAAGATATTTGTTATCACTTTTTACTTAACACGAAAAAAAAAAAAAAAAAATTAACTTTTTAAATTTGACTATACATATATATACATACTTTTTTTTTTTTAAAGGTTTAATTGTATATACATATATATGTGCAGATATATAAATTATTAATAATTTTAAAAAATACTTTGTATTTTATTTTATTTTTTTTTTTCGGAATAACATATATATCTTTCGTTATGTATATTTTACGTAGTATGTAAGTTTTTTTAACTCACATACTTTTGATTGTATAGAGTACTCTTTCTTTTTTTTTTTGTTGTATTTGTAAGTTCTGCTCGCAAATATGTAAGCACATAAAAAAATGGTATATAATACTGAAGTATGTATATGTGTATAAATATACATATGTTTACTTGCTTTTAAAAATATGTATACAACTTAATCCATTTTTTTTTTTTTTTTTTTTGTGAATATTACCTAAGTAACGTTTTTTCATATCTACTCACAACATTCTTTTTATTTTTTTAAATATAAAATAGGATTAAAAAAAAAAAAAAAAAGCTCAAATAGTACTGATATATACAACTTGTGACACATGAAAAATGTATATACAACTTTATATATAAGCACATACAATTGTACATATAAATACATACAACTGTACATATAAACACATACAACTGTACAAATAAATACATACAACTGTACAAATAAATACATACAACTGTACAAATAAATACATACAACTGTACATATAAATACATATGATTGTACATATAAATACATATGATTGTACATATAAATACATACGAATTATTATTTAAACAATATTATGTATATTTTGATTTGATATTATAAAAAACAAAAAAAAAAAAAAAAAATGAGAAAAGTATGGACCCCTATAAGAAGACCAGAAGATCAAAAAGTTATAAAAAATAACTACAATGAAGAAGAAAAAGCAAATTTTGAAAAATCCCTACCAATGGGTTTCATAGAAAACAATAGAAACAAAAGGATACCTTATTTTGAAATAAAAGAATCTACAAGTACGTTCACCTGAGTTCAACAACATATTTGTATATGAGAATATAAACACAATTACCTTAACATTATGTCTAATTCCGACAATTCATAACATTAGTAAATATATGCATTTTAACATGCATCACCATCATTTTATACCATATCTGTATCCATCAACTATTTCATACTCATAATATCAAACATATTTTTATTTTGCATGTAAATATTTATAGTGGTAGAACAAAAAGAAAGGAAAGAAGCACAAAAAATCTTAGCTTTAGAGTTAAGAGATAAGTGCAGGTGAAAAAAAAATATATGCATACAAAAAAAAAAAAAAAAAAAAAAAAAAAAAAAAAATTTTTTTAAGTGTATATTTATGTTGGGTCATTAGTTATACACACATAAATATATGTATATATGCCCCCACATGAACGCAAGTACAAATATATATATGTTGCTCATCTATCTTGCAGTACATTGTTTTATTTTACAGAGCCGAGATTGACGAATATGTTGAGTGTACCGTAGGGCGACTGTGGACATTTTTAAGATGCAAAGATTTTATGATAAAAATGAGAAAATGCTTAAAGCAATATGAAAACCTTGAAGTAAATAATTAAATATGAAGAAAAAACACCACATAAATGGTGGATGTTTTGTTCATATATATTGTAAATATGTATGTATACACTTATAACAATTTTTACTTTTTTTTTTTTTTTTTTTTTTTTTTTTTGTAAGTATGTAAAATTTAGGGAGAATCAAATTATTGAAGAAAGAAAGAAAAATGGAACGAGTCTGTATAGATCGGATGAAAGGGCTAGATATAACCGATTTATGTACACGTAATAATAAAATAATAACATATCAATGTAATGATTATATTATTTTTAATTTTTTCAGAAGCACAATGCTTTCGATAGTGTATAATTTGTAAAAAGCTATACGTAGCTATTTGTTATGTTATTTATTTTGGGACTAATTTTTTTTATTTTTCTATTAGGGATAAAGAAAAAGGGTGGATCCCGGAAAAGCGCCATTAAAAGAAAATTTTAATTATGTTTATTTATCCATATGCTTGTTTGTTTGTTTTATTTTATTGGTTTTTGTTTTTTGGAGATAGATAGGAGGTCCAAGACTTAATCTGGTTTAGTTAAGTTCATACACAATGTTTATAGTTTATAAATGACAAAAATGTTTTGTAAACATTTTGCAGAAATGAAAAAATAAAAACAAATAAAATAATAAAAACAAATAAAATAATAAAAACAAATAAAATAATAAAAACAAATAAAATAATTAAAACAGATAATAAATAATAATGTAAAAAATGAAGCATAACTTGCTGAATTGATACAAAAAAAAATAAACCAACTAAATAGATACAAAAAAAATAAACCAACTTAATGGATACCAAAAAAAAAATACCAACTGAATAGATACAAAAAAAAAATAAACCAGCTGAGTGTATACAAAAAAAAAAAAAAAAAAAAAAAAAAAAATTGGCTTGGCTGACAAAGTAAAGTTGTCGGACCCTGAAGTAGCTCAATAAATAATCTGATATTTTTCATTTTGCCTGTCATATGTATCGATATGCTCAAATATGTTCAAGTACTTCATTTTAGTAAAACCATAATCAACATTGGTCGTATTAAATTTTAGAAAAGAAGGAATAGTTTTAAAATAGACGCATATATTATAATGAGACGCTAACAAATGAATAAGTTTACATTTTTCTGAACAGTATGTAGCAATATAACAACCTTGACAATATTGAAAAGTATTTTTATTATAATCATAGTTATGTGCATTTACATATTTGTTACAAACAGGGTTCCAACAATAAATACCATAGTTAATATTTTTAAGAAAAAAAAAATCGCCTATGTTATTTTCTTGTTTTTTTAAGTCATTCATATAATATCTATTAATTATAGTTAGTTCTTGTAATATCATATTTTCATTTACTGTTTGTTTTCTTTGTAAAGCGCTTTTAATAAAATGATTGATTTTTATCGCTATGACATATACCTGTTTTATTGCATCTTGATTATAATTATAATTTGGATTACACATATTATTACAATAAACATTACAATCATCTGTATATGTTATAGAACTTTTATATTTATAATAATAATTTTTTATAATATTGGTTATATTTAAAATAATATTACAATATTTTTTTTTTATATAAATTGAATTTAATTTATATAAACATAATAAATCAGCTATAAATAATAAAATGTCTCTAGCTATGTACATATTCATATTATCATAAAAAATATAATTTAATTTTTCTATTATTTTTATTTTATTTTCATTTATTTTTTCTATAATTTTTTTATGTATTACTCCATATAAAAACTCAGTTATCATTAAAAAAAAAGAGTTTACAAAAGTAATATATTTTGTGTTTATTATAACTTTCTTAATATTCTTTTTTTTTAATGAAGAAATTACTATATTAAAAAAACGAGACTCAAAAAATTTTTCAACGATATGTTCCATATTTATATTAACAAATTCTTTAAAAAAAGGAAATAAGGTTCGTATAATATCCATGTTATAATTTAAACTAGATATAACACCCTCGTTATAAATATTTTTGTGATTTTTTTCTAGTATCATGTTGATTCTTGTTTCTATGTATTTATATGCGTGTAGTCGCATGAGTAGTCTGTAAATGCTGGGTACTCCGCTGAACAGGATGCCTGCAAAAATGAATAAAAAAACAAAGAGTGAATAAACGGATATATGGATGGTTAAACAAACATTTCAGAAAATATATATATATATATATATATATATATATATTTTAACACACACATATGGAATAATAAATGAATAAACTAATGGCGCAAATGTTATAACTACAACAAGCATAGTAAATAATTATACGGTATTTCATTCCCATACCTGTAAATATGTGGTGCGAAAACTTGTAAAAATTTGTATCCCTTTTTGAATAAACATACTGATCAAGTACAGTGAAATCGCTACTATAGTTTATAAAATAAGAATAAAATGAATTTTGTGTTGAATTAAATATATGTAGTATGAGTGGGATCCATATATTATGAACTAACTGGATCCAAAACTTACCATTGTTTATATTAAGATTTAACATATTATTCACAAAATGGTCATTTTTAATTATTTTTTCTAAGTCTGTTTTTAAATACATATATGATATATCCTCTTCATTTATATAAAAATTTTTTTTTATTTTATAATTATTTTCAACGAATTTTCGAATTTGTCTTAATCCTTTTATATTTTCGTAAGGATAAACATAATGATATTTATCAATGAATAATTTTAAATATTCATTTTTATCAAATCTTTCGTCATAATTTGGATTAGTAATTGTATCCAATGTGTCAACCACTTCTTTTATATCCAACATATCATAATTACAATTCAAACAATTTACAATTTTTTTGCATTGTTTTCGTATGTTCTTAAAATATGGCTTTTCCTCATCAACAAAATTCGAAAAACTATATTTATTGTGATTATTATAACTGCTATTAATATTACGATTAATACTAGATTCCATGCCAATAATAGAATCTTTTAATTTTATAAAATTTTCGTTTAAATATAAAAGTTTATTATTATATTTGTGTGTATGTGGTTGATTATGTGTTTTTATGTTTTTTTTATCATGTAAATTGTCGTTTATATTTATAATCTTCTTTTGGATTTGTTTTAATAAATTAGAATCATCATCTAATATTCCATGCGAGCCACATGTAAGGCTATATTTATATTTTCCGTCTATACTAAAATGTTTGCTATTATTCGTTTTTTTTTTAGAGGCGAGAAATTTATTTATTTGTTTTATATTGGAAGCAATGTTTTGATTTTTATTTTGTTCATTATGTTTTATATTGGACACATTTTTTTTGTTACTATTATTTGTGTTGTTGTTGTTGTTGTTGCTGTTGACATTAGCACTGTTACTATAACTTTTATCAGTATTATTATTGTTATTATGTTTTAATAATATTTTAGCTTTCTTTGTTAATGTTTTATTCATCACCGGAGGGCTATTGCTTGAGACATCTTGCTTCAGATTTTTGATGACGCCGCTTAAATTGTTGAGGCTATGTTTATTAAAAAGCTGTTTTTTTTGTAGCTCTGTATGACTTTCCAGTATTTCAACATGTTTTAATAACTTTTCTGCATTGTCATCTCTTTGTGCTGCTGTTATTATAGGAAATACCTTTAAATGTTTATCCGGTGTAGTTTTAACGATATCATTAAATGGTAAGCATTTTTGTTCTCTTGTGTTAAGTTCTTCCATCGTGTATGTATTATTACATCCTATACATTATGTTATATTATTATGTTGTTTTATTTTTGTTGAGCACTTTTATGAACAAAGAAAAAAAAAAAGAAAAAAAAAAAAAAAAAAATAAGTAGATATAAGTCGTAATTAAAGCAGTTAAAAAAATAAAAAGGAGTGTATATATATACATATATATAGCTGCATTTATTTTTATATAAATTATAAAAAAAAAAAATAACAAAAAAAAAAAAAAAAATATATATATATATATATATATAAAATAAAATAATTTAAAATAAGTTAGTAAAAATAAGTTATTTAACATAAGCTATTTAAAACAAGTTAATTAAAGTAAATCAGTTAAAATGAGTTAAACATTGGAAAAAAAAAAAAAAAAAGAAGATAAAATCCCAATAGAACAGAATAAATTACAAATAAAAAAAAAAAAAAAATGCTTGCACTTGTGCACAGTTTGTAAAACATCCATGTGAACATACAGGTGAACACACATGTACAGAATGCTAAAAAAATACATATGTATGAAATAAAATTAAAAAAAAAATAAATAAAATACAACACGAATAAATAAAAAGTTCAATATACGTAAATATATATATATTTAAACTTACGCATATTGCTTTATATTTGTGTAGAATTTTTCTTATATCCAAAAAGTATAAAAACAAAAAAAACTGTTCTGCATTTCATATGTTTGTTTTTTTTTATATAGTATATTGTCACACATGTTTATATATATATATGTATATATATATATATATGTATAAAAAAGAAAAAAAATAACAATTAAAAAAAATATAATAAAGTAGCACAAGTAAAATAAAAGAGATAATATAAAGCAAATATAATAACATAATATTTTAACTAATACTAGTGAAAT
>CABPSV020000389.1:0-17512 GCA_902459845.2 Hepatocystis sp. ex Piliocolobus tephrosceles
TACTTTTATTATAATTATTTTAATAAATTATATTTATTATAAATTATGCATGAGATAATTTTAAAAAATAACAAAAAAAATATAGTGTTTCATGGTTTAGGGTTGATCACATATAATAGTTTAACATTTGCCATATATTTGAATAACTAAATAAAATGTTAAAAAATATAATGTTTATTATATTATTAGAAAACTTAAATTGCGTGTGTGTCACATATTGATTAGTATTATGTTATATCTTAAAATAATGACTTAAAAAGTTATAAAAAAAAAAAAAAAAAAAAGCAGTTTATGTATGATCAGAAGAGTCGTAAGAACATGTTTCTACTATGTAAGTAACTTTTATTATAATTACTTTAACAAATTATGTTTATTACAAACTATATATTAATATTAGGAAAATGGAACTGAATTATAAAGGAAATCGAATTGTTTGAGAAATTAGAGATGATTACTTATGCCATTATTTTGCGTTTGTTGCTGATTCTATAAATCGGTATATTCAAATGTGATATGTATCGTTATAAGAATGATTGTCAATTAATTAGAAGTAGCATTTTGATTGGCATTACTTTTTTTTATTTGTGACGTTGAACCTGTATAATTCGCAACATATCATAAGTAGAGCAGTTGTAAACATACTTATGAACCAAGTTGTGTTACATTTCTAAATCAAATGAAGTAATGAATAAATAAAAAAATAAAAATTGAAAAATAAAAAATAAAAGCTAAAAGTTAAATATATTATAAGTAAATAACGATATACTACTTATGCTTGTATATGATACCAAGTAATAATATGAATAAACATATTAAAATTAAAACATATTTAAAAAGGAATAACAAACATTTTAATACTTTGATTAGTATATAATGTAATAATTTTTTTGCATGTTTTTGTTACATCTCTAAGCTCATGTTTATTATAAAATACATTTAAGTATATGAGCATAAAATATGGAGGTGATAATTTATATATGCAATTTATAACTCTATTGAAAATTCTTATTACATGCATAAATTTCGATATGGTTAAAAAAAAAAAAAAAACACATAATTTCGTTTAGCTACATTTAAATAAAGATATATATAGATATGTGAAAAAAACATTTAATATTTTTAAATTATGTATATATATCAACTTATATTAATAAATTATTATGGAGTTTGTGATGTTGATTAAAAATTTTGAACCATTTTTTTCATCACAATGGAATGGTCATAGTTAAATATTTGTAATAAATAATTGAATAATGTTTTTTTTAAAATTTTTTAAGATAATATTTTTTATTATTTGTTTAGGAGTTATATGCACATTATACATACTATGTTTTTATACATACTATGGTTTTATACATACCATGTTTTTATACATACTTTGTTTTTATACATACTATTTTTTAGTTAAATGTTTTTTTTATGGAATATAGTTTTTAAAAAAAAAAAAAAAATTCACATGTTGCAATATGATAATTTTTTTTTTAATCACATATATATTTAAAAATTCATTAAAAGCTTGTTTGGTTATATGCGAAAAAAAAAAAAAATAATAAAATAAAAAAAAAAAAAATAAATAAATAAAATAAAATAAATAAATACATAAATAAATAAATATGGCAGAAAGATATCCCTATGATGATCTAAACCATCTACAAAATACAATGGAGTTAGCTGACCATGTAACGAACGAAAATGAAACCAATTCAACTACTTTAAGTACTACAATAAGTAGTATAATCGAACCAAGAAATGATTCAGTTGGAAATGTTACGTCTAATTGGCTTAATGATTTAGTAGAATCGGTTCAACCCGAATCCATATTAAATAGTATAAAGGGATCTGCTGAAAATATAACTTTCACTCCCACTACAACACTTGAAAATAATGATGAAATATTACTAGCTGTTGTCATATTTTTAGTTATATTATTGTTTAGTATTATATTTTTATGTATACTTTATAAAGTAAGTTGTAACAAGCATATTATAGAAATATATATTTTTGTGTACACACGTTTTGTGCTGTATTAAATATATTTTATATTTCATAGAATAATTGTTATTTTTACTTTTTTTGTTTTTATGTAGCACCGAAAAAAACTACAAAATTTATTTAGTAATTGGAAACGTAATGTGGCATTTTCTGTGAAAGATTGTATAAAGCAACGTGACCAAGAAAATAATATGGAAAATGATAATGATGAGTTTACACAACAACGAACAAGGAAAATAACAAAAGTAGATTTAGAATTTGAAGGAGATGATCAAAACATAAACAATTACAATAGTGATTCTTTAAATATAACTGGACCTGTGTGTGTAAATAGTGATATTTATGATAATAAAGAAGGTAATATTACAACTGCTGATGTAACAACAATGACATATTCACCTTGTAAGTTAAGTACTGTAACACCTTTTTCTAACGGTGGTTGCAAAATCAATGTCGTCACTTTACTTGGTGCAACTGAACTTGACTCAAATGATCCTCTTGGTAATGCTGCTAATAATCTTTCTGCTCCTAATGCTGTCGCTAATCCTAATGTTGTTCCTAATGGTGTTCATGGTGGTGAAGATAATGATGGTGAGGACGGTGATGATGGGGTTAATGGTGTTGATGGTGATGATGGGGTTAATGGTGTTGATGGGGTTAATGGTGTTGATGGTGTTGATGGTGTTGATGGTGTTGATGGTGTTGATGACAGTAATGATGGTATTGATGGTGTTGGTTTTCCTGTACCTAATGGCATGCATGATGGTGTTAATGATGGTGATAATGATGGTGTTGTTTCTCCTGTTCTTTATGGTGTTCTTAATGGTTTTCATGATGGTGTTGTTGGTGATGATGGTGTTGGCGGTGTTGTTGATGATGCTGCTAATGCTTTCAGTACTGCTGCTACTAATGCTTCTAATGCTGCTGTTAGTGCCAATACTGCTGCCGGTGAAGCTAGTTATGCTGCTTCTGTAGCTACCGCTGTTGGTGCTGCTGCTGCCAATAATGTTGAACATCATAATTATGCTTTTATTGTTGCTTCTCTTGCTATTTCTGCCGCCACTGCTGCTATTAACGCTGCTAATAATGCTGCTGATACTGTTGTTGCTAATATTGTTATTGCTAATAGCTCTGCTGCTAATATTGCTGCTAGTGCCAATGCTACTGTTATTGCTGCTAATGCTTCTGAAATTGCTGTTAATGCTATTATAGCTGCTACGACTGCTGTGGATAATAATGATGCTGTTGGTGCTGTCACTGTTGCTGCTCAAGCTGCTTCTGCTGCTGCTCAAGCCGCTTCTGCTGCTGCTCAAGCTGCTTTTAATGTTTCTGATTCTATGCTTGATTTAGCTGATGTTGTTTCCGATGATGCTCAATCGACTGCTTCCACTATATCAGAAGTTGTGACTGATTTTATGGAAGCCAATCACCTATTGAATGGTTTTGGTCAACATATGCAAAGTGATAATGCCGAAAGTAATGCCGTAAATAATTCCGTAAATAATGCCGAAGGTAATGAAAATGGTAATAATCATGAAGAATTTGTAGACATTACTGGGATGTATGGTTCAGATGGACTCCTACATACTAATACATCCTCAAATGGACCAGAAAATATAGATGATTCTTAAAGTATTTGTAATTTTATGTATCCTAATCAAATAACAGCTACCGATGTAAATGATTTAAAAAAATAAAATTGATAATATATGTAACGATAAAAGTTAAGACAGTTATGTGTATTATTTGATTTATTTTAAAATTTTTGATTTATGAAAAAGTGCAAATTATTATAAGAAATTTTATATAATGATATACTTAATGAACTTAATAAGTATGTTACATTTTTGAATGTTTTTGTTTATAATACAATAGTATTTATACTGTTACATTATACATCTGTGGTTATAACTTAATTATAACTTAATTATTTTGTATAATTTGTTTTTACATAAATTAAAAATAAACATGAGTGTAGTGTATTTTACCATTTAATATAACTTTTAAAACATAATTTTGTCAATTTATCATTTGGTACTTGTTAATTTTGTACTTGAATGTTATTGTTTTTGACGCATATTATTATTGCATATATAATTCGTAATCTTATAGTATAAACAAAAAAAAAAAAAAAAAAAAAAGTTACTGTAAATCGTAAATAAATAACTTTAAAACTTTGAATTAGTATACCACTTTAAATATATCTTTTACAAAGTGGTTCACGTAAAAACGTTGTAGTGGCAAAAATGCAATAAATTATATGCTTAATAATTAACAAAATAATGATGCTAAATTACAAAGCACAAACACATAAAAAATTGCATGCACATTAATCATAATTAAAAAAAAAAAAAATAAATGAATAAATAAATAAATGAATAAAAAAAAAAAATAAATAAAAATGTATAAAAACGTGTTGCAGGCCACTTAATTTATAATATATAAAAATTGATGTAATCGAAGACCTCAATAGAATATTTAAACGACGTAAAATATTAATGTTATTTTTTCATCTTTTATAAATTTGATTTTTTTAATTAATAATAACGTTGTTGATAGTAGTAATTATTGTCAACATTATAAGAAATATTTTTATATTTTTATGGGTTTTTAGAATATAAGCAATTTATAACAAATATACAGCAGTGAAATATACAATGTGGTTTATATATTTTTATGATTATGTGTTTATTATAATTTTTGTCAATTAAAAAATATGACGTATTTATTTATTATATCATAATTTAAATATGCAGTAATCAAATAATAAATATATGTACAATTTTTTAAAACATTGTATTATGTTTTGTAAAAAATCAGTGCATGACGCAATTGAATAAAAGACAACATTTTGTGCCCATTTAACACATATTGTTAAATAAAATACATTTGTAATATTATACTTTTTTATTTAATTTATTTATATAGTTTAAAAAAAACACAATATAGCATTTATAATATTTTACTTTTTTTACTTTATTTATATAATCGAAGAAAAACATAATTTAGCAGTATGGCGGAAAGAAATCCCTTAGGAAATGAAAATGAATCATTGAGTTAAAGTAACTTATTTTTACATTATTTATAATACAACATCATTACATATATATTTTTTGTAAATAATGTAAAAATAATTTGTAAATATTTTATAAAGAAAATATACATTTAATTTATTAGGTGATATGCAAAATTGGAATGAGAGCGAACCCATCTTACAGCGACTGGTGTGAAACGTTATAAGCACACCTCTCAATGAAATCAATAATAATACAAGTACTACAAATACACGTTCGCATGCCGTATTACCTGTCATATTTCTTGCATTTTTCATTTTTTTGATGTTTCTTTTGATAGTTTATATACACATATTAGATAGACAATTTCGTCAAGTAGGATAATTATAAAATTTAAAACATATTAATATATTACATTTATATATATTTGCAAAAAAATAAATAATGGTTAATAAAAATGTGCATATTTTTTTGCATATATTTAATTATTATAGGCGCGACATCAAAGACTTATGAATGCTAGGCTTATGAGACAAGGTGGACAACACGAAGGAAGTGGGGCACATCAACCACGATTAGAAGATTTTTATGATCGTAACAGAGGATAATAAAATGGACAGTTTAAAACAAACATTAAGCATAATAACGTATTTAATAAACACATTTGGTATTTATTGTCTTACCATAAAAGAAACTTGATCAAACAGTAAGACCATACATCAATACATAGTAAAAAAATTTATAGTTTTTAAAAAAATTTATAAGTATATAGTTGTAATAATATGTTACCTGAAATTAGATATTTATATATTTGATTTATGTCAGCACAATTTTGTAAAAAGTACAAAACTTATATGAATATTTGACATAATTGTTGTTTATCACGTTTGCTCATTGTTACTATTATATGAATGATAGATCATTTTGTGTTGATTATAGTTATATATTGTGAGTGATAGCTGTATACATATTTAATTTCTGCATTAATCGCAGGTGAGTTCGTTGTTTGTTTTTTTAATTTTCTTTTTTTAAGCTACATTAATTGAGTTGTGCATTTTATATATGTTAAAATGTACGATAAAATGTGACATTTTTTTTTTTTTTTTTTTTGGCTTTTTATATATAAAAACGAAACTTATGATTGAGTATTATAACTGGACGCGGTGTTCAAAATATGAAGTTATGTATTTTTAATTAGAGTTGATTTATGTTTTATCTAAGGCTTGTATTAAAACGTGTATAATATTTTTGCATTTTTTTTTTTTTTTTTGAGTATACATATTTGATTAATTATTTAAATTGGATATTATAATGAGATGTTTAATATGTTAAAAGTAGATGCAAATAAATATTATATTTTAATTCGTATTTTAATTTGTTTCGCTGGATATATATGTTGTTCTCAATGTTATTGTTATTAGTGGTTTTTTAGGCAACATATATGTTGATATTTTTATAAATTAATTTATATTACATAAAGTAAAACTTTTAATATTGTATTAAATGTATAAGAATTTATTATTAATTTAAAATAAAAAATAAATATAAACGTAAAGCATAAGTGTGATGGTTAATAGTTATATATTATAGTGTTATTTGCATAGATACATTATGGTGTGTGTGTGATAAAAGAATGTTCATATTATGCATACATAAAATTAAATAATGTCATACATAAGGGGTACCAAAAAAAATTTATATTTTTATATCATTATTAAATGAATATGTATGTATAATGCTTGCTGCAAAATTTAAACCATTGTTTTAATTTTTTTTTTTTTTTTTATAAAATTAATAAATTCAGCTTAATTATGTTTTCACATGTTTTTATTTTTAAGCTATTTGCTTTTGTCTTATTATGTTTGTTAGTGTCATGTAATTCGAATTTGACAGTTGTAATTTTGTTAAGCTAATTATCATCGTTATTGTTATTGCTATTATATTTTTTATGAAACTAATATTATTTTATTTTATATTATTTATGTTATTATATATCACTTATATAATTAAGTAGTGATTAAGTTTTAATAACAGTCAACCGTATTTTACGTTTTATGACCTAATATTTTCAATATAATTTATGCTTTATGATTTATATTTATTATTTATATATTATGATTAATAATATTATTTAGACATGGCTAATAACACTTAAGCCACCCACGCATTTAACAGCTTTTTCATATATGGTAAACTATTGATAAAATCTGTATATATATAACATTACAATAGTAATAATAACATATTTTTATTATAATTGTTAAAGGAAAGGTAAACATATTATGTTTATCAATAATTAAGACATGTTAATTTTGTTATTATACTATTTTCATTTTTTTTTTTTTTTTTATTCAGTATTATATGTCTCCATTTTTATATTTTTTGTAAGAATTGTACATATAAATATGGAATTATATATAAAATATATTATAAAAATATTATAACTAGATATAGTGCATGTTACAATTTAATATATATTATTATTAATAATATTTGTGCAGGTGTAAAATTTAAAGATTGTTTTTAATTAATTAAAAGTGTATAATATTGTGCTATAAACATATGTATTGAAGTGTTTCGATGTGTAAACAATTGTTTTTCTTTTTATAAAGATTGGAGTTACAATAAAAATATATAATATGGTAGAAAGTAATATTTTTACCGTTTTTAATTGAGAAGCAGTACATGAATATTTATCTTTTATATGAAATCACAATTTGTCATAAACAAAAGTTAAAAAAATAAAATTAAAAATTTCGTTGTAATTTCTTTTTTAATAAATTACAAAGTATATTTTTTGATGTATGCAATTATGATATGAATAAAATAATACTTAATATATATATATTGACATTTTATAAAAAATATGAATAAAAAAAAAACTTATAACTCAATTAATTTACATCTATAATTAAAAAAAAAAAAAAAAAAATTATAACTTAATCTATTTACATCTATGAGTAAAAAAAAAAAAAAATTGAAAACCTTTATATTGTTCTTTTAAATTATAATATTTAAAATAAGATATATATATATATATTTTTAACTATTTTGTATATTTTTTTTTTTTTTTTTGGGTTTTTATTAATATATTTTAGCTCAAAAAAAATATAATCAAAAATTTTAGTATACTTAAATATACTTTGTGTTTTGTTAACATAAAAAAAATTAGATTGTAACACTTTAATATTAATTATAATAAAGTTAACATTATTTAATGTATTATTTGTTTATCATTATTTGGAATGTTGTGCATATTTCGATGGTGTCAAGAATACCTATATTATAAGTAATTATTTAGAGAACCGCCATAGATATTATGTTTCAAATCAATGTCTAGCTGATATATTTTTACTAGTAAGTTATGAGTTGTAGGCATATAATAAAATAGTTTAACAAAAATTTAGTGCATTTTGAAAAAAATCAGAATTATCTGAATGTATTAAATAAAGTTTTGATCAAATATTTATAATAGTTTAATACGCAAAAATAAAACAACTTATTATTAAAGTTTAAAAATTTGTATTTTCTTTGTTAAACACATGTGTAAAAGAAAATAATATATTTTTATGTGATGCAGCACAATGTAGATTTTGATAAATAATGTTTTAATGTATATGGCGATTTAAGATGCACTTATATAGTGGAAGACATAAAAATAAAGATATTTATAAAAATATAAAATAAAATTTGCATAAAATGTTAAAAACACAATTTATGTAACACAAACACACCTCACTGTGGTTATTAATAACAATATATTAGATTTATAAAATAAAAATCAAAAAGTATAATATATATTTTTACACATATTTATACATATTTAATTATTATTTATTTTTTTTAATTAACTGTTTTATTTTAAAAAAAAGCTCTTTCTATTAATGAATTAAACAAAGTTGCTTTTTTTTTTTTTTTTTTTTTTTAATAACATAATTTGTAACTTTTATGTTTACATAAGTCATTTGATAATCTTATTATATCATTTAGCGTTAAGTCACATTAGGTTATGTGGTACTATGTCATTATAAGAGAATTCACACTTTTGCACATTTAACAAAAATTACAGTCTCAAACGTAAAAGAAATTACAGTCGTTTTTTTCTCGCATACTCATTAAACAGTAGCCAGGAGTAAATTAATTTTTACATTCACCCTAATGATTTTTGCAAAATTGTGAACAAACATCACTGGGCTTGTCATTAATACTAGTAGCTTTTGAACAGTTAAGAGGAGATAGAAATTCTTTAAAATTTTTATACATCGATTTTTTTTTTTTTTTGTGTCATCGCCACTAGACACTATTACAATATGTGTTACATGTTGTTGTTGTTGTTGTTGTGTTGTTTTTGTATTTGAATTGTTTTGAGAATTATTTTCTGGTATAGCATCTGATGACTTTGAATTAGTAAGTAGAGAATAAAGTTCTTCATATATAGTTTTTACTTTATATGCATAATATTGTTTTAAATCAGTATAAAGATCATTTGTGTTTTTATGTTCAAGGATATCAATGTCAAATACAGCTATACTATGTATAAAATGATGTGGACAATATTTTGACCCATCTATATCAACTTTAAATTGGCCCTTATCTGCCTAATAATAGCCCCAGCTATTGTTCATTATTCAATAATCTCTTTTGTTTCCTTGTTCATCAAAGTAACTACCAAAACCTATAGCTACAACTGCGAGGTCTGGATTGTCATTACCACATTTATTTAATACTTTTAAACCATTTTTCCTATAGTCTATATTATTTTTTGCATTTACCTATGCAATAACGGAACCTTTTAAAATTATATTTTTTTTTTATTATATTATTAAAAGTATCCATATTGTTTTTAAAGGTAGTAGATATGTATAATTTATAGTTTGCATTATCAAACAAACTTAGATCTTGATTTTTATTTTTTTTAAACTGATCTAACATATTAGGAAATTCCAGTTTCCCATGACATTCATCATTCACATTCTTAACTTCATATGGGTGATCTTTATTTAAAGGCAAATATTTAAAACTCTTGATTACATTGAGGTATTCATTTGCATCAGAATTTCTTTTTCATTTTTTGGTAGGAGATGAACCACTACAATGTGCAATGTATAAAGCGGATGTGTTCAAATACTCATATCCGTTCATACACATAAAGAGTTCAAAGTGTAATTTACCTGCAAATAACCAAGAATTAGCACAAGCACCTTGATCATAAGTTTCTATTTTGGCTACGCACGGATAAGAGTACCGTCTATCACAATGTTCATAATTACAAGTAACTAAGTCACGTCGATTAACCGTATAATAATAATAATCATCTGTTTTTTTTACTACATGTATATTATCATTTTTTTTTTTTTCTTTTTTTTGTTTTTTCTTTAACTTATCATTGTCTTCTTTTAGTTCCTTTTTTGCTTCTTCTATTGTAACACTAATTACATCTTTTGATAAACTTAAGCCTAATCTTTTGTTTAAATAATCATCCACATTTTTTAAACATACCGCGGGGTTAGTTAGCCTAACTAGAGTATTGTCATAATCATCATCAATATGATTATCCAATAATGTTTTTATGTTTTTATATATTGTTTGTATATCTGGTATATCTTCTTTTGAATATGTTTCACTTTTGTCTAATTTTGCATTTAATTGACAACTTTCACTAATTGCTTTCGTTAGATCATCATTATTCTCTATATCATGCCATTCTTTTACGCATTTCTTTTGACTTTCATCTTTTTAATAATCATATTCGAATATGTTATTTATTATATATTGATGTTTATTATGTAATTTTGCAGCGTTTGTTTTTGGTTTATCCTGTGGATCTGTGTCATCATCCAAAAATGACGATGTTAAGTCATTTTGTTAAGGTTCTTCTTTTTTTTGTTTTTTTTTTTCATTATCTGTATCCATTTGTTCGTCGAAATACAAAAAGGGTATGGGATAATTACTATACATAAGGCACGATAAGTTTGTGATTAATTCAAGACCTTGTATATGACATGTGTAGCACTTTTCAACATCTAAACTTTTATTCAAAATGCATTTAGCAAGTGTTTTGCTGCATTCACTTGTAAAAGTACCAATCCCAGTTAGTATATGTATACATATGTATGTATATGTTTTTGTGATAAAAAAAATATTGTTAAAAAATGTACATAAATATTTATATATGTGTACATGTAAACTTCCATTTGTTCCCAATAATAATTAATAGCAATGTCTAAAGTTTGTAACAAAAGAAGCTGAGATGAATATAGTTGTTAAAAAAAAAAAAAATTTACTTGGCATATCTGTAGGTAATTCAAAGTGCTGATTTTCAAAAACCATTCCACTTAAATGGCTTTTTGCAGTAAATACATCTATACTAGTAAATGGTTCATTTATGCTATGTAAATGGATATTTCTAGTGTCTGCCCTTTTTTCTGTAATGTGAAATTACGAATATGGAATAAATGCGTTTGTTAAGTGTAGGTTTTAAAAAGGGCATTGTAAAATTATTTACAACAAAAAATGGGTAATATATATATATATATATATATATATATATAGATACACATATGTAGTAAATATTCATATTTTTTTATTTACTGTCAATTTGTTTGGTTAAGTCGTCAAATACTTCCCACGCCATTTTTAAATCTTCACCTTTTCTATCTAACTCTAATACAAAATATTTATTATTTTTGCATTTATTCTGTAGCTTGTTTAGGTCTTCTTCAAATTGTGTTATATAATCAGATATTTCCATTTTAGAAGTTTTTATGTTGTGCTCACTATATTGTGATTTAATTTGAATCTGATTATTTATCGTTTTAGCTCTGATTAAAATATATGGATTGAAAAAAACATAAAAAATGGCACCACATTTTCCTATAATAATTACATGATTCTGATCTTCCGTTCCATTAGCTGTAACGTAATGTAGGTCAGTGTTTAGCTCATTTTCATTCGCAATTTTACCGTATACTTAAACATAAGCACTTTTACGTTTTCTTATTTCAACATTTTTTCTATCTGTTATTAATAAAATATCTGCAAAAACTTAATTATAAAAGTATGCATGTATATATGTATATTATTTCTAAATAGTTGTATTATTTTTCATAAATAAAAATTATATTACGTGTTTATTATGTTATTAATTACGTAATATGTATATGTAATATCGTTTTATCTCATTATTTTACAATAATTTTTTTTTTTATTTTATTTTTTTTTTTTTTACATAACACGAGGATCCAGACAATGTACCTCATTTTGTGTTACAGCTAATCATATATAAGTAGTTAAAAATGTATTGGTATATATAAATGTATATCTTAGTATATTATGCTATAGCATTTCTTGTTTTTTTTTGTCAGATGCAAAAATTTAATGAGCTACTAATTTAACAAAAAAAATATATGATAAGTAAACATATGGTACAAAAAAAAAAAAATATAAAAAAAAAAGATGTTTAACAAAAAAAATGCCACACCAAAAAAATATATCACACCAAAAAAATATATCACACCAAAAAAATATGCTTCACAAAAAAAAAAAAAAAAAAAAAAAAAAAAATTTAAACAGAATAGCAGAATATAAAACGTAAAAAATTAAAAAAAATTGTAATAATCATTACGAAATATAAAAAGATGTGTATTATAAAAATTATGCATTTTATCAAAATGTATATGTACGTAAGTGCAAGAAATACACTTTTATAAAAACTATAAGAAGTGATCAATTAGATTCATTAGAAATAAAAAAAAAAACGATTATGCGAATATATATATATACATGTATCGAACATTTTTCTGTCAAAGCAACCTATCTTTTATATTCTATTATTAATTTTTTTTTTTCTAATGTCGACCTATTATTTTAATATAAATTTTGAGCTTGCTTTTTTTTTTTTTTTTTTAATGAGTTCTTTGTGCACTTGTTTCAATTGAATTTTAATATATATTATATCATATACATTTTGTTCTTTTTAGAGCAAGGTGAAAAAACAACTTTATTTATTTATTTTAAGTATCTGTTAACTCATCAATTAGAATTTTTATCATATTATTGTTCTATTTTTATTATTCATTTGTTAAGTTTTTTTTTTTTTAATGTTCAACTATTCTAAGACACCTGTATTTTATTTTTAATTTTTTTTGCTAATTTTACTAATTTTTTTTTGTTTTTATCAGCTTTTTTTATTTTTTTTTAATCGTCACTTTTGGTTTTTTTTTTTTTGTTGTATTTTTTTTTATTGCATTTTTTTTTGTCTTATTTTTTTGTTGTTTCTTTTGGTTATATTTTTTTGTTGTTTCTTTTGGTCATATTATTTTGTTGCCTCTTTTGGTTATATTTTTTTGTTGCCTCTTTTGGTTATATTATTTTGTTGCATGTTTTTTTTTTTTTTTTATTTTGTCGTATTTTTTTTTCGTTATTTTTGGCGGTAGTTTTATGTTGTATATTTTTGCTGTACTTTTTTATTGTATTTTTTTTGTATTTGTTTGTGGCCTTTTTTAGTTGCACCTTTTTAAGTATTATATTTTAGTAGTACATAAAAACCTTACCCGTTAAACAATATAATTGTATTAATCCTAATATTTTTAAAACTTAATACCCGTTCCACAATTCAAAAGCAAAACATTTTCTCTTTAAACAGACAATTTTAATAAATCCTAAAAACCTTGAACAATTATTCCTGAATCATCAAAAAAAAAAAAAAAAAAAACACCCATGCAATAATCAAAATAAAATAATAATAAAAAAAAATGAAATATAATATTTTAATACGCACTTTTCCAATCTTTTAGGACGTATTGAAATGTTTTAAAAAATTGTTTTAAACGTTCTAAGGATTTATTCAGGCCGATTGTTTGAAAGGAAAAGTTAAATAATAATTAGAAATAAACATTTTTACGAACATTTAATCCATCTAAAATTAAAAGAAAGTTAAAAAAGAAAATAAACAATATGACTTTTTGCATATCATGATGTTTATGTTGGTTTACGACGTGGCATAATAATGGTTAAATTAGGATGGTGTAAAACATTTTTAATTTGTATTATTTCATTTTAATTATATCACGATAATGTATAACTAAATTAATGCATAGGTGTTATAAATTAAAAGTTTTAATTAGCATATTTAAATATTTTACTATTGGTAAATATTAGTAGAAGAAGTATATAAATTAATGTACATGAAAAATGTAAAGTAAAAGAAAACCGAGGAATAAAGAGCACAATGCATAATAATAACAATAATGTAAATGATGAAGTTAATAAGTATATTACATATATGAATGTTTTGTATTTAACATAATACTATTTGTGTGGTTAGTTATACATAAATGGTTGGAATTTGATTATTTTGTATAACTGATTATATAGAATTTGAAGTTTTTATATTGTATTAATGCATGTATAGTGTTATATAAAAAGCAAGCATTTATATGAATACTTGATATAAATGTTGTTTTATTATGTTTGCTGGTTAAGTGTTACTGTTGTATAATTGTATAAAATTAAATAGATTTGACAAAATTACACTCTACAAAAATAAAACTATATATTTAATAATTAGCATTTTTTTATTTGCAGGGTGTATGCTTATTATCAAATACTTTTTTGTAGATTATGTTAACATATATTAAATTTAGAATGTATATATTTGTTTATTACACATTATACATACAAAAGGTAAATATTATTTTTTTTTTTGAGTTATTTTTTTATGTTAAAAATATTTGAATAGTTATTTTTTTTTGATTGTTTTTTTTTTTTTTTTCAAACGAATGTTGGATTTTTTTTAATTATATTTAAGTAAATTAAAATATAATTTATGCATTAAAAAAAAAAAAAAAAAATATTATTATTATTATTATTTTAAAAATAATATTTTTCTTTTATCTATCTAATAATAATGAAAATTAGAAATTTGTTTGTTATTAATGTATTGCTTTTTACTACTTTGATTTTTGTGTTTTTAGATAATTACTTTATTGTACTCCCATATAATGACAAAAAGGAAGGCAGAGGTTGGGAAAATGAGATTTATAGAACTAATAGATGTTTGTTCCTTGATGACCTATTTTTTAATAAAAAGTTGTTGGGAAAGATTTACAAAATAGAAAAGGAGTTATCATTGAAGTTTATAAATAAAATAAGTTCTTGTAGTTCACCTTATATAAAGTTAGATGAAATAAAAAATAAAATTAAAAAAGAGTTCCAAAAAAACATAAATATTGATGCGAAACATAAAACTGATTTAATGGCAAGCAGAATACATCAACGCATAACAGATTTTTATAATGCGAATTTAACAAAAAAAAATATGTATACAATTTTGAACTATGAATTTGATTTAGTAGCAAAATATTTACAAGACATGAAATATATTGAAACATTTAAGAAATCACTTCTAATGTTTTATTATTATAAAGCAAGAAAAAACATTTCGTCTGAACCGAACTGTCAAAAACTATTAAGTAAAGAAACTATTAAGAACATGGCAAAGCGAATTATAAGATTAGAAATAGATATAATATCTAAGAATTTAAATGTGAATCAAAAATTTATAAAAGCTCGTGAAAAAATGAAAAAAGATTTAATAAAAGCAGGCAAAATAAAATATAAAGCTCAGTCAAAAGATGGAACAAAAAATGAAGCAGAAGATGAAGCAGAAGATGAAGCAGAAGAAGAAGCAGAAGATGAAGCAGAGGATGAAGCAGAAGATGAAGCAGAGGATGACGCAAAAGATGAAGCAGAGGATGACGCAAAAGATGAAGGAAAAAATGAAGGAAAATATGAAGGAGAAACAAAAGCAGAAAAAAAACTAAAAACAACAGAAAACGTAAAAGAAAAAGCAAAAAGAAAAGCAACAGTAAAATTTGCGTAAGAACAAAAAGCAAAAGTAGCGGTAAAAAAAAAAAACTAAAAGAAACAGTAAAAGTAGAAAGAAAAGTAACAATAAAATTTGCGTCAGCACAAAAAGCAAAAGTAACGGTAGAAGAAAAAATAAAAAAAGTAGTAAAAGTAGAAACACAGAGATAGAGGCAGAAAACAAACATGTTGTGGTAGAGTAAAAATACAATATGACTACCAATTAACCAATAAAAAAAGCATAACATAAATTAATTGAGAAACTCATAAATAACATAAAATGCGAAAAAGTGAAAACAATAAAATTTATATCATTTATTGATAAGTTAAAAAACACATTTTGTGTATAACCGCTGTACTTTATTTTATTCGCGTGACAACATATATTGATTTATATAAATTGTAAAAGCAAAAGGAACATGAACAAATTATTTGTGAAAAAAATTAATTTGATCAAAACATTAAACATATTTATTATTTTATTATTTTATTTCTTTAATGATAATAGTTTGTGTTGTTTTTTTTTTTTAGTTTACATTTTATTTTTGCAACCTTACGTTTTTTTTTTTTTTTTTTAATGTATATATTGTTTTAATGTATATGCATTTTATAAACAATTATGTTATTATAAAGTGCGTGTTTCGTTTCTTTACATAAAAGTAAATGTTTAAGTATAAACATATCGTTTTTAATTTTTTTTTTTTTGTTTTATATTTTTATAATATTGTAAAAACAGTAACACGTGTTATATATTTTCAAGACTCTAAAAATTTGATAAAACAAAATTTGACAACAGTAATACACAGTATTTATGTAGATACATGAATGGTTATATTTATCTGCATTATGTGCACTAAAAAACGTGAAAAAATTAATATACACGTATGTATATATGCGTTACGTTTTTAAGATTTTTTAAAAGGTATTTAGGATTGACTGCAAGGCTTTTAGAATTTATTCAGGTCTGTTGTTTTTAAGGAAGGAGTTTAATAACTTTTATTTAAGATTCAATTAGCATTTAATTGATTTAAAATTGAAAGCAAATTAATACAACCAAAATTTTTTTACTAAATTATTTATTTGTTAAAAAAATCGCACTATAATGCAGTTATCTTTTAGTTTATATATCATTTCGCGTTGAAAAAATAAAAATTACATGTATACGTTAAAAACATGTTATTTTTGGTTTTGTATCACTAAAAATGTTTTGGGCTTACAACAAATAATTATAACACGATGTAATAGAACATCTATTTAAAAAAAAAAACATAATTTATATGAATTTGTAAGTAATGCGATGTTGTCATTATTTTAGTAGTGCAAAATAGTACACACGTATATACATATATAAAAGTACTTATTCTACAAAAATGTAGAATTAGAAATAATCTTGTTATTTAATTAAACAATGTTATTATTTGTTTTTTTGCTATAACAAAACATATATAGACTTTAAAAAATAAAAAAAATTTTATACTGTCAGTCTTTATAAATTTAAAAATGTAGACCATAATGATTAAATACTGAAACTGTTTTACATATATGTTTTACATCCCAAGTTGTTTAGTTTTAATTTTAACATATATAGGTTTGATTAAAAAAAAAAAAAAAAAAAAAAAAAAAAAAAAAAAAAAAAAAAA
>CABPSV020000390.1:0-17481 GCA_902459845.2 Hepatocystis sp. ex Piliocolobus tephrosceles
TTCTTACAATCACCACATTTCTTACAATCACCACATTTCTTACAATCGCCATATTTATTAGTACTATTGTTATTCTCTCCACTCTTATTTGATAAAAATGTTGACTTTACATCTGTATTATGATCTGAAACAAAAAAAGAATCTAAATCCATAAGTATATCATTTTTTTGTCCAACTATATTTGCTGCCTCTATAGGTACATAATAACAAAACAAGTTAGTCCATTCCCATAAATTAAAATGAGCAGAAAAATTATAGCTATTTTTATTATAACAATTTCGAATTCTTTTAAAAATAACTGGAGAAATTAAATGAACAAATTTATATGATAAAGTTATTATTACACTAAATATAGAATACCATTCTTCGTTATTATTTATTTTGTTTATTTCTATTTTTAATTCATTATTGTTATTAGTATGATCTTCTATATACACAGATTCATCAATTTTATTTGGTTTTTTTGAAGTTGTTTCAATATATCTATCTGAAGTATTATGTATATTACCATTTGACAATATAACATCTGATCGTACAGAATTTTGCAAATCATCATTATTTAACTCGGTATTATTTATCTCGGTATTATTTAACTCGGTATTATTTATCTCGGTATTATTTAACTCGGTATTATTTATCTCGGTATTATTTATCTCGATATTATTTAACTCGGTATTATTTATCTTGGTATTATTTATCTCGGTATTATTTAACTCGGTATTATTTATCTCGGTATTATTTATCTCGGTATTATTTAACTCGGTATTATTTATCTCGGTATTATTTATCTCGATATTATTTATCTCGGTATTATTTATCTCGGTATTATTTATCTCGGTATTATTTATCTCGATATTATTTAACTCGGTATTATTTATCTCGATATTATTTAACTCGATATTATTTAACTCGGTATTATTTAACTCGATATTATTTATCTCGATATTATTTAACTCGGTATTATTTAACTCGATATTATTTAACTCGATATTATTTAACTCGATATTATTTAACTCGATATTATTTATCTCGGTATGATTTAACTCGATATTATTTATCTCGGTATTATTTATCTCGGTATGATTTATCTCGGTATGATTTAACTCGATATTATTTATCTCGGTATTATTTATCTCGATATTATTTAACTCGATATTATTTAACTCGATATTATTTAACTCGATATTATTTATCTCGATATTATTTAACTTTTCATTACTTATCTCTCCATTATTTAACTCCGTATTATTTATATCGCCACTGTCTAAACCATCACATTCGAACCAAATGTTTAATAACCCACCAGGTACCAACTCTTCAATCGATAACCCACCAACCAATAAGTCATCATCCACTAAATTATCAGATAGTAACTTACCAGTTTCTAATTGATTACCCACTAACCCATCAACTAATAATCTACTAGGTGTAAACATATCAATTGATAATTCGCCATCTATTAATTCCTCATCCATTAACCCAGTAGCCGCTAATGCATCTGTTACTAACTCGTCATTATCATTATTATCTTCATTTATTAAATGTGTATCACTTTTAAAATTTAAATTATTACTTACACATAAATCACTTAATAAAAGTAATACACTGTTTAATCCACTTTTGTCAAAATTACAACTTGATAACATAGCAAGTATTTTTTCCCTTTTTTCTTTATATAAAATTTTTAAAATAACAGCAATATATTTATTAAAAAATGCTTCATTTATTGGTAATAAATAACTAATTTTACTTAACAAATAAGTAACATAATTAAATATATGCATACTAGAATGATTTAAAAAAAGAATAACCTTTTGTTGTATGGTTTTATATATTTCCTTATCATTGTTATATAATGTTAATAATATATTATATATTTTTAATACGTATAAAATTAAATTTTCATTCTCGTCATCTAATGCTTTACTTATCCAAGGAATAGATGGTTCACTATTATAAAATGATTCAAAATTTAATAATAAAATATCACCTTTTTTTTTACTTCTTGAATGGTATTTATTGTTTTTATTTGAATCATTTCGTGATGAATTCTGATAAATAGTATTTACATTACGATCATTTTTATTTATTAATTTATTAAATATATTTAAACTACTACATTTATTGATACCCGTATCTTCTACATTATACAAATTATTATTATCATTTTCAGTATCATGTGTATCATCTTCTTTTATCTTTGTCTCATTCATATTTACATATAAAGTTGGTACATCTCTATTTGACTCATTTTCTATATCATTTTTTATATCATTTTTTATATCATTTTTTATATCATTTTTTGTTTCATTTTTTGTTTCATTTTTTGTTTCATTTTTATTTAATACATTCAAAACGTGATAACCGTAATATCTATTGAAAAAATTACAGTTGTATACATAAACATCTAATATTTTGCTTGAATTGAATGGACGAACATATGAATATTCTTTATACTTTAAACAATTAATAATAAAACTTTTATTAAACATAAATGCAGTTTTACCACCTCTTTTATTACTACTCTTGTCCTTATTGTTGTTGTTACTGTTTTCCATATTGTTTTTATAACTGTTTTCCATATTGTTTTTATTACTGTTTTCCATATTGTTGTTATTACTGTTTTCCATATTGTTGTTATTACTGTTTTCCATATTGTTCTTATTACTGTTTTCCATATTGTTCTTATTACTGTTTTCCATATTGTTCTTATTACTGTTTTCCATATTGTTGTTATTACTGCTATTATTTTCTTTTTTATATTCATTATGTTGTTCTGTACTAGTCTTTTCATTTGTCGTTCTAAGAACTCTTTTTTCTACTTCATCTTTCCCCTTGGTTGTTATTTTTATTTCTGTATTTGCTGTTATAGTGTACCCCATCATATCATTCTTAAATTTATTACTTCCATCATTAATAATATTATTACTATCACCATTAATACTAGTATCCCTACTACCAACACGATTATTACTTTCACAAGTATAACCCCTACAAATAGTACCTCTTTTTAACGATTTTTTATGCAAAAATTTCAATATATAAAAAAAGTTTTTTAATGTCTCTATTCTGACTAAATTATTTTGACTTTCAGAACAGTATGTAAAAAAACATAAAAACGAGTTTAACATTTTATCATATAAAGAATTATTATTATTATTATTATTATCATTTGTTATAGTCTTTCTTTTAGCCATCACATTTTTTATTTTTATAATGTCTATATAACTAATACCATTCTTTAAATTTTTGATATATGCAAAAAAAACATCACTAACATCAAATAAATTAGTATTTATTTTAGTCAATAATTTGAACAATAAAACTAAACATTTTAATAAAATTATTTTTAATTCTTCACCTTCTGATAACATTTTCACACATAAATACGTATATGTATTTAAAATTATACCAAAAAAAATAGCATGGAAATTTTTATATTTTACATATTTTATAATTTTATATATACTCTGTAATAATTCTATTATTTCTTCCAATAAATGAATACATTCGATGTTACTAACATATAAAAAATTATCGAATATTTTATTCAAAGTAAATGTTATTTTTTTTACATATCTAACCAAAACACTACATTTTGTTACTTTTTCAGTTCCATCTAAATGCAAAATATTTTTTTCGTAACCTGTTTTATTTAAATTATATATTTTTGACTTATATTGAACATATTTACGTCTCTTATCATTAACATTCTTAGAATCATTCTCATTATTACCAGTATTATTGCAATTATTACATATGTTGTCAAAATTTTTATTATTATCGCTTTTAATATAATTACATGTTGTACTCATATTTTTTGCTCCATCATAAAAAATTGTATTACCATCAACTTTATGCAATTCTCCTTTATTAATCTGATTGTTATTATTAACATTTACATTATTATTAGTTGGGACATATTGTTTACTATATTTATTTATGTTATCTTCATATGTATTGTTCATGTCATTAGTGTTCATGTCATTATTATTCATTTCATTATTGTTCATGTTATTATCTTCATATGTATTGTTCATGTCATTATTGTTTATGTCACTATTACAAATACCATTATCAGTTGCTGATAAATAGTTTTTATTCTCATTATAATTAATGTTCTTATTCACATTTCTTTTTTTTTGAATTAATTTTTTTTTTACATCATGTTTATTGTATATATTGTTTTTGTTCATATATATTTTATGTGTATATGTTAAATTTAAATGATTAGAATGATTTGGCACATAGTTATATTTACAACTATCATATCCTTTGCTCAATTGTTTATTTAAATATAAATTTTTACCCAAAATACTACTCTTATTAGTACTTTTATTAACAACATTATTGTTTCTTGCTACGGCTTTATTTGTGTTAATACTACTTTTTTTATATAAACCGCCTTTATTCAAACCATAAGTCTGATAGTTTTTTTGGCTCTGATTGTTTTGAATCTGATTGTTTTGACTTTGAATGTTCTGATTGAGACCCTTTTTATTAGATTTCTTCAAATTGTTGTATTTTTTTTTTGAGTATAATCCCTTAGCGTTTCCTACATTATGTACATTATACTTATTTAAACGTACTTTGCTATTACTATTATTTTGATAATTTCCAGTACTATTATAAACACTATTTACTCCGTCTTTTTTGTTTTCAAACGCATTTTGAAATCTGTCAGTGTCTGTTAGTATGTTATTATCACCAGTTTTAGATTTTTCATTAAATTCTTTGTTAGAATCTAAAAATTGTTTATTCTCACCAAATTTATATAATGGCTTTGGATTTGTTTGTACAAATTTGCTGTTTTGCTCTTTTTCATTACCATCAGCAGAAAAAAAATTTATTTTATTGCTATCTTCATTATTTTGTTCTGCTGTTATAATCGAATTAAAATTTAATTCATTTCTCTTTTTTCTTTCATTTGATATTTTTTTATTTGTTCTATTGAAATTAGTTGAAAAACCATAAGCTTTACCTTTTTTATTGCCCCTAACTGGTTCTTTTTTCATTCTAAGTTTTGTAAGTTAAACCACTTTTTTTAAACCACTTTTTTTTTTGTTCTTATTAGCAACTTTCAACAAAGAAAACTTTTTTTTTTTTTTTTTTTTTTTTTATGACATATTATAAATGTGTATCAATTTTTGAGAATTTTTTTTTAGGATTCTTTAAAAAAAAAATTATATGTCAATGATAGCAATAGATAGATGTACGTTTGCTCGAATAAAAAGTAAAAAATATAAATATAACTAAAATAAAAATGTATATATAATCACATTGTACATATATATATATATATATATACGTACTATGCAAGCACAATATGTTCAACTTTTTGCAGGTTTTTTTTAGAAGGTTTAAGCATTACTTATTTTTAAATAGTTCATATTACAATTGTCTCGAATAAATTAGTAAATTTAAAAATTCATGTATATGAACACTTTTGACATGAAAGATTAACAGTTTTATATGAAAGTTCTGTTAAAAAAAAGTTAAAATACAAATATTGAAATATAGTACTTGACCAATTAACATACATGTCCCATTAATAACAATCATTAAAGTTTTTCAATTCAACGAACATTTTAAATTTCAAAATAAATTATAAAACATTAACGGTTTTTCGTTATTATATGTGTTAGGGGGACGAACGTATATATATACAAATATATGTACACATGGTAGCATGTGAGATTATATGTATATGGCTTATTTTGTCATACTTCTCATATATGGAATTTTGTACCAAATAAGCTTCAAAAGCTTTCATATTTTAAATTTTGTATTATATGAGGTTCAAGCATGTACAATGAAGCAATGATTAATGTTTATATATTAAAGTTGTTTTTACATACTTAAAAAATAAATTAAATAAATTAGTAGTTAAATAAACAGTTGAATAAATAAACAGTTAAATAAATAAACAGTTAAATAAATAGTTGAATAAATAATTAAATAAATAATTAATAAATAAACAATTAACTAAACAGTTAAATAAATAAGCAGTTAAATAAACAGTTGAATAAATAAACAATTAACTAAACAGTTAAATAAATAATTAAATAAGTTAAGAAAGGAGTAAGTATTTTTACGGAGGTAAAAGCGTTTTAGTAACATTTTTTTTTTTTTTTTTTTTTTTTTTCTGTTATAAACACCTTTGTACGCACGTTCGTATGTTTATGTATATATATATATATATATTTTTTTTTTTTTTTTTTTTTTTTTTTCTGTTAAAAACATTTCTGTACATGCGTATATATGTTTATATATATATGTTTTTTTTATTTTTTTTTTTTTTTTTTCTGTTATAAACATTTCTGTACACACGCTTATATGCTTATACATATATATATATATATATATGTATATATATGTATATACAATTTTTACTATAATTTTGTGTTTATTAATACAATAACACACGTAATAATTTTATCACCGAAAATACAAAATATATAAACAATACGCAACAATAAAATATATAATAATTACGTCGTAAAACAACTGAAATGATACAACTACAAACATCTTAACAGATACAAACTTGTTTAGAAAAATTCAAATATGAATGATGAAGAGGAAATTTTATACAAGTTTATTGAGAATAAAACTCTTTTAAAACAATTCGCAGAAGAGTATATCAAAGTTAAGAGTGCTTTACAACTATTAACACAAGAATGTAGCAAACAGAAATTAAAAAATTGCGAATTAGAAAATGAAATAGAAAAGTATAAAGCCACATTGAATACTATTGAGAAAAAAAAAGATCGAGAAATTGAGAATAATAATTTTGAACATGATTTAAAAATTAAAAGGTTGGAAAAACAAATTAATTTTTTAACTTTGTGTTTAAATAAAGAAAAAGAAAATTACAATTCCAAAATGAAAGAATTTATAAATCTTAAATTGGAAAATGATAAATATAAATTACATTTAACTAATAACAACAGTGACAATAATAGTGAAAATACCAGTGACAATAACAGTGACAATACCAGTGACAATACCAGTGACAATACCAGTGACAGTAATAACGCTAGTAATATTCATCATATAAATACACAAAACAATGACTTAATAAAAGAAGAAAATGAATTAGTAAAAGAAGAGAATGAATTAGTAAAAGAAGAAAAGGACTTAATAAAAGAAGAAAAAAAAAAAAAAAAAAAAAATATAAAAGCTGGTACTGATGAAAAAAATGTAAAAGATAATGATAACAAAGTATTAAATCAAATTTACGAAAACATGAAGTATAGAATTGAAATTATGAAAAATGCTTTAACTGCAACTGAAAATTCAAGACTTCTTTTAGAAGAAAAAATAAAAGATTATGACACATTACTAAATGGGTACTTAAAAAAATTAACAACTATCAATTTAAAATATGAAGAATTTTATAAATTATATACAGAAACTGATCACAAAAACACTCTGAACAAATCTAAAAAAAAAATGTTAAAACGTAGAATAGAAACATTAACAAATTTAAATCAAACTTTATCAAATGAAGTTGACACACTAAAAAAAGATATTAATCACATTCATGGAGAAAAAAATCAATATTACTTTTTATTGAATAAAGCAGAAAAAAAAAATATATTATTCTATAACAAATTAAATAATAAAAAAAATAATGACAAAAATATTAGTAATGATAAAAATAATAGTAATGATAAAAATAACAATAATAATAATGGTAATGATGAGGTATCTAATTCTTTAATTAAATTATCAAAAATATCAGATGTTTTACAACAATCATCAGATAATGAAAACGTAGACCAACTTTTTGATAAAAATATCGAATATAATCATTCACAAGAACAACCTTGCTTATTATTAAAAAAAAACCTCGCATTTTTTAACTATAAAAAAAATAATAACAACAATTTAAAATTTCCAAACAAACAATTAAATAAAAATAAATTATATCGTTCTGATGAATTTAACATCAAAAAAGAAAGAAAAAGAAAAAAAATACTTTTCTATTCTGATAATGATCATGATAAAAAAAAAAAAAATAATAATAATAATATCCTTATAAATGGATTATCTAATATGAAATATATAAATTTGATAACGAATTCATACAATTTTAGAACACTTTGAGTAGTTGTAACATATCATAGTATATAATGTTTTTTTTTTTTTTTTTTTTTTTAGTACAAAGTTGTATATATAACCGTTAATTTATGTATATATATATATATATATATATATATATATACATAAGTAACCGTTAAACATAACCGTTTTTTTATGTCCGTACATTATTCATAACATTTCTAAACTCCTTACTGTAATTATTTCTGCTTGTTTTTTTTATATTTTTGCTTTTTACATACATATACCAATTAACCCCCGCTCACGTCTTTTTACTTTTTTTACCTTTTTTACTTTTTTTTGTATTGTTATACATCACATGTGATTTTTATTGGTATTTGCTTTTTAAATATAAAAACATTATTTGAAAAAAATTCGATAATACTAAAATAAGTAGCTTGTTGCTGATTTTTTTTTTAGTTAGCTTATTTTTAGTAAAACAATAACAAATTAAAATCAAATTTTTTTTTCTTTTATAAGAAAAAGTTGTAAAATCGATTAGTTTTGATGTTAAAAAAAAAATACTTTTAGTTAAATTATGACATATATATATGTATATATATGTATGTATATGTATCTACTATTTTTTTTTTTTTTTTTTTTTTTTTTTTTTTTTTACCAAAAAAAAACAAACAAACAAACTAAACAGTATAATGTAAAATAAAATAAACAAAATAAAAAAGCTAAACAAATTGGACAAAAAAAAAAAGAGTGCCTGTTTCATAAACATGCTAAGTAGCATGTGTTATGATCAAATTAGTATGTTTTAACAAATAAAGGAAAAAAGTATATAATAATAATAATAATAGTAATTATAATAAAAATAGTAATAATAATAAAAATAGTAATAGCAGTAACAATAGTCGTAAAAAAATAGTAGTAAAATTGATGCGAATGTTTTATTAATTTTTAACAACAAAAAACAAATGTTATATAGAAAATAATAGGGAAAATGGTAAAGCATAAAAGTGGGTAAAATTGGGAACCTATACAATAATGGTTTCTAGCTAAAGAGTATAAATTTAATAAAACTTCATTTTTTATTTTATAATTATAATTAATTTTAGTGTTTTCATTATTTAAATAATATTTATTTAAATATAAGTTATCAAATATTCTATTTGAAAAAAGAAATTCGAAAAACTCTAAACATTTATATTTTGACAATCTCCAATCACTTATGAGTTTACCACAATTTTCAAAAAATCTCATTAGTAAATTAATTAACGTAACTCTTATATCCTGTTAAAGAAAGAATATGCATATATATATATATATATATGCGTATATATTCGTATGTATGTTTGTATACACGCCCACATTTAGACGAAAAAATAAATAAAATGCAACCATTTAATAATGTATTAAACACATTTTTATTCATGCCTTTTCATTTTCTTTTTTAATTACCAAAATAAACCCTTCGAATGGATAAAGACAAAGTAGTGTTAAAAGGATGAAAAATAAAATAATAATTTTTGAAATATTTTTCTTTGTTTTTTGCTGCTTCCTATTATGTAAAATAGATATGGGAACTACAAACATTATCGTGAATATTATTGAATATGACCAATTATACACCTACATAAAAAAAAAAAAAAAAAAAAAGAAAAAAAAAAAAAGAACATATATTAACGTTTTATAATTCTAAAAATCATAATTTTTTCTTCTACAAAAGTGCTATAATAAAAACGGATAAATAAATAAAAATATGCACTATAGTAAAAAAATAAGCAAATAAATAGCTGAGTGAAAGGAGTAGACGGAGTGAAATGGGTAAATATGATAAAAACGCCTTAACGTATTATATATTGTCATTTCATTTTACTTCATTAAATATACTTTTTTTTTTTTTTTTTTTTTTTTTTTTTGCTTATGTATATTTTTCATTTATTTCGTTTTTATGTTTTTATATTTTTTTATTTTTGTTTTGTCAATTACCGCTGATAAGGCCATTACAAAAATAAAATAAAAAATATTCATATATTTCATTATACTACTATAAGGTGCTAATGATTTAGTAATAATATATTTTACATTTAAATTATTCATTGAAAGTAACTTATTTTCCATCAATTCAATTTGGTCTTGCACTTCTTTTATTAATTTGTCTTTATTTTTTTCTATAATAAAATTTTCATCATCACTATTAATAACTTTAGGTTTGATTAATTTTTTTGTTCTATTCAAATTTGATATATTTAGTTGGGTATTTTCATGATTTTTTTTATTCCCATCATTATTTCCACCACATTCATTATTGTCATTGTTATTATTTTCATCTGTGGTACTAAGTAATTTTTTTTTTTTATTATTCAATAATCTTATTTCTTCTAAAATTGCAATTCTTTCCATTTTTATAACTTTTCTATAGCCACCATTATTTATTTTATTAAATTTAGAAATGACATATAACATAATATAATTAATGAAAAAACCTATTAACAATGATATTAAAAAAATAGATAACCAAGAATTAGCTTTATTCATATAAGTATTAAAATTATTTGGGTGCCATTCTGTACATATAGGAAGCTTTTTGTCTATGTTTAATAATTCATATATTTTGTCATTAGTAGAAAATAAGTAAAGAGGTAAAGAAATTATAATCATAGTAATAATATACATAAATAAACCTAATATAAAATTCAAATAATTACGAAAAATACTAGTTCTGAATATTTTTATAATAACATATACACATAATAAATAAGCGCTATAACAATATATAGTTAAAGGTATGTATCTATCAATAGTATTAAAAAAATAAAAATGAGTTGAATTACAATAACCTTCGTGTGTGTTACTTTGGGATCGAATAAAACTCTGTATTGATTTTGTAAAATCAAATAATTTTATGGATTTACTTTTCAAAGGAACTTTTGTTACACCACTCACCGTAAATGAAGAAATATTTTCTCTAAAAAAAAAAAAAAAGGAAACACATATATCAAAAAAAAAGAAAACACATATAAGGAAAAAAAAGAAAATACATATATGAAAAAACAAAGTGTATATGCGACGTCTTGTGTTGTCATTTTTTTTTTTTTTTTTTTTTTTTTTTTTTTTTTTTTTTTTTTTTTTTCAAATATATACATACATATATACACCGCAACTGTGTAAATTACCTTAAAAAATGTATATGTCCTTTTTCATAAGATTTTTCAAAAGCCATGTCGTATATTACGTTATAGACGGGTTGTACTTTGATAGGAATGCCATACTCATGTAACTCGTCTTTTAGTAAAATAATCATATCCTGATTAGGTAATGCTCCATTTAAACCTTCATAATTTATTTGTATTTGTGATGCATACATATGATCAAATTCTATTACCACTGCTCCTCTAAAAATACCATTTTGGTTATAATTATTATTGTAAAAATATAATTCAATAAATTTTTGTATTCCTAAGGAATAAGGTAATGCTTTATTAGTAAATAAAAATGTTATATCTTTACTCATATAGTTACAATTTAAAAAGTGATTTATCAATGTTAATCCAACATTAATAGAATGAAAATATTGCCTTTCATTGTAATGAAAATTTAATACAACTATTAAATTCTCTAAAATATTACAAAATTTACAAGGAACATTACTAACTAATATATAATCATCAACTAATTCATTTACTTTTATTTTATGTTTTTCTACTTGAGGTATTGGAGATATACTTTCAATATAACTCTGTATTATATCTATTATATGTTCACCTTCTTTATAATCGTAATTTAAAAAATAATTATTTACTTTTTGCATAAACTCTTCATCTGACTCGTTTAAAAGGGAATTACCAGGATACAAGCTAAACATCCGTGAATCCATCTCTGTTTTCATGTTAAGCTTGTAAAAAAAACAAAAATAAACAAACCCTAAAATTGAAATGGTGGTTCTGTAAAAAAAAATAAAAAAATAACAAAATAAAAAAATATAAAAATATAAAAGTCATAAAAAATTATGATAGTAAAAGAGTTCATAGTGAAAAGTATGTACACATGCATGCACGTATGTTTCAATATGATACAAAAAAGTAATAAAATAAAATAAGCCGGAACCGATTTAATATAATCCCATGTATGTTTAATATATGTATATATAGCGTAAAATTCTTTTTGCCACAGACACACACATACACACACATACACACACATATATATATATATATATATATATATGTATATTCATATGTATCCATTTTTCTTCCTCTTTTTTACCCTATAAGTTTACTATATTTAGCCAATCTTTTTCCTATCAACAGAAGCTTGGGATTCTCTGATAAACCCATGATATTTACACAAAATTGTAAAAATAAAGTTAAGAGCAATAGTAGTAAATAGTGTTGTAAATTTTGTTTTATGTATATATTTGTATTTGCGTCTATATACTAGACATTCATATGAAAACATTCCGTTTCGTGGTATTTTCTTTGATAGTATTGCTCCTTTAAGAGATTTTAGTTTTTTTTTTTTTCCAATTATCTTTAACCGTGATTTTTTTTATATTTATTTATAAGTTTTATATTAAAAGTAAAACCAAGTGTACATATATACATATAAGCATGTATGAGCATGTATATATGCACTTGCATACATGCATACGTACTTATGTTAACAACGAGTAAATGTAAATCTGTAAAACTTCTCAATGATCAATTAAACAAAGCAAAAGTAATAAACTATTAAGCCAAACCTTATAAGTATACTTATTTATTTTTTCACAATCTTTTATTTTCTTCTGTTCATGTTCTTACATGTCTACAGTACATTTTTTTAACACTGACGTATGAATACACATTTGTATATATATATATATATATATATGATGAAGTGTTAGACTATATTCTTGTTTTTATTTCCATAATGTTTAAACAGAAGTATGCTAAAAAAATCTAGTATATATATATCCCCTTTTTTCGTTCTTCGTTTTTAAGCTTTTTAAAAAATTATGTAAATATAAAATCTTATAACGAAAAGGAAAAGAGAAAAAAATAAATAAGCACATATATAAACGTGTATATATAAACGTACTTATATAAACGTTATATATAAACGTTATATATAAACGTGGATATATGTAAATATATGCAAGTATGCATGTGATCCTTTTAAAAGTCAGTGGAAAATCTTTTATAATTTTTACACTTTTGTATTTAAAAAATTAATAATATTTTATTTCATATTTTTCACTAATTTTTTATTATATTTTATTTTTTTAAAGCATTTCAGTGAGAATATTTTTATTTTTTTTAACATATTATAAGAACAATGCTTACATATTTAATAGGCAATAATGAGAAAAAAAAAAAAAAAAAAAAGGAAATCGTTTTGTGCATTTATGTTCTCATTTGTTAAAAAGTTAAGATGAAATAGGCTCATATATGTAAAAACTTTACTAACGTTTATGCATATAATATATACATATATATATTTTTTTTTAATGTTTATAACATAAATAAAAAAAAAAAAAAACTCTTCAAAATAATTCATCAATTTAGCTGTAGTAACAACAAAAAAGCAAAGGGACAACAAAAAAATGCAAAAATTGACTTAAAAAATAAAATCTCGAAATTTTGAACATTAATTTTTTTTCTTATTTAATGAAAAATATCCTTTAACTAAACCATATATTGTATTTAAAAAAAAAAAAAAAAGCTATTTTCCTTAATGATATTTTTAATTTTTATTTTTCTACATTATTAGTTAAGCGAAACTATTGTTACAAAAAAAAAAAAAAAAAATAACACATTGACAATACATACATACGTACATATATATATATATATATAATACATAAAAATGAGTAAAAAAAAAAAAAAGGAGAAAAAAAAACAGAGGAAAAAAAAAAAAAAAGCGAAAAAAAAAAGATTAAGCATGATTCTTAACATCAATTACATAACTGCTGTTAAATTATTTTGCCGTTAACACGGTTTACTGATCGAACGCTATGTTACATTTTTTATTAAAATAATTAGATTACAAATAAAAATTACGCATAAAAATTGCACATAAAAATTGCACATAAAAATTGCACATAAAAATTACAAATAAAAATTAAAAATAAAAATTAAAAATAAAAATTAAAAATAAAAATTAAAAATAAAAATTAAAAATAAAAATAGGTGTTCGTGCAAATGTGCGTACTTACCAAGATAAATGCAAGAAAGAACAAAGGTACACGCAAACATACCTATACAAACACATATATACATATATATAAAATAAATAAATATATATATATATATATATATATATATACAATTCTAAAATGTATGACATGAATTAACACATTATATGTGTCTCGTCTCAGTTAATAATTAAGATATATAAATATATAATAAGTACACTCTTTTTTATGTCCTAATTCTTAAAAAAATAAATAGTACGAGTCATAATAATAATTTAGCATGATTAACCTTTTATATCATTTATGTATTTTGTTGTTTTTACCCCTCCTACATCTTCAATAAAAAATTAGTAAATCCAACATAATGTCATAAAATCTCAAATGTTTGTAACATGGCGTCAATATTTTTTTTTTTTTTTTTTTTTTTTGCTTAACAAGCAATCATTTTTTTATTTTGCTAATATGTTTGTCCACTTAGTTAATAATGTATACATATATATATATATATGCATGTATGTATATACACTCACACGATTTCTAATACCTTTGATAATAACTTTGTTGACCTTATTGTTGATTATTTGACTGACCGTACTGCTGATAACTTGGCTGACCATTTTGTTGATTATTTGGTTGACCATATTGTTGATTATTTGGTTGACCATATTGTTGATTATTTGACTGACCGTACTGCTGATAACTTGGCTGACCATTTTGTTGATTATTTGGTTGACCATATTGTTGATTATTTGGTTGACCATATTGTTGATTATTTGGTTGACCATATTGTTGATTATTTGGTTGAGTTATACTCGAATTGTTAAGTTGCCCGTTATATGCAGGATTATATTGTTGATTACTCGTTTGAGTACTACTAGGTTGTACTCCTTGGTTATTATTTGATAACATACCTACTCCTTGTTGTTGTTGCTGTTGTTTGTATGGGCAACTGTTATAACCTCTACTATCCAAAGCAGCATTATTAGATGTACTATTTGGGTTAAATACTGTTCTATTAGTTAAATGATCATTATTACATCTTAACATGTTATTATGTTGATTATAATTGGACATAGTAGCATATGTATTGTTATCGTTCTTATTACAAAAGGGTCTATTGTTATCACTTCCAATATTGTAATTCGGTGATGTTATATTAGTATTGGGATTGTCATGGCCTAATAAGGGTGCATAACTATAATTTTGTGGATTGTTTGGTACATACATTTGACGATTATACAAGGAGGCGTCATTATTTCCAGCACGTGAATAATTCGGATTGTAATTTGGTTGATTATATAACATGTGATTATTAGTGTTAGCATTATTAGGGATAGGAGTATTATTATAATACATACCACTTGTATTACTGTTGCAGTATGTGTTGTTATTTTGTTGAGGTATGTAAGGTCTCTGGTATACAGGAATATCTTCACTATTTTTTTTGTTTGGTTGTATACCTTGATTTTGATTTATATTTTTTACAGTGTAAAGTGTTTCAGGGATAGGTTCGTTTATGTAAAGATATGTTGGATCACTAGGATCAACATATGCATTTACATTTGCAAAGAAAATACTATTCATTTCATTCATACTTTGTAATGGTTTATTATGTTTAACAGATTCATATGCTTTAAAAAAATAATGAAGAAAACTAGTACATTGACCATTAGAAAAATATAAATTCCATTTACATGCACTTCTTAAACTGTTAGGACTATTTATTGAAGGATTAATAATACCAGTTAAATGATTTTCTCCAAACACTGGTTGTTCAAATTTAGGTTTTTCTATTAAATTTAATGGTAATTCAGCTGATGAAAAATTAGGATTCGTTTTACTAGTCACATTTTTAATAAATATTAAACGTAAGTTTGTTAAAAAAACTGTACCTGACTCTTTAATCGTTCTAAAAAAATATATAAACAAACGCACATAAAAATAAGTATATGGATATTCACATATTGTTTCGGCTATTTAATTTTTTATTTCATAGAAAACAGTATAACGGTATTACAACAGTATTACAACAGTGTTACAACTGCATAAAACAATACTAAACTGTGCAAAAAACCATGATAATGATAAATGATTTATATAAAAAAAAAAAAAAAAAAAAAAAAAAACCAAGTACATATTTATAAAAACTTAAGAGCATATGCAAAATTTTATATGCAGTATATGATTGTTACCTGTCCGGTAAATAAAGTTTTATATTAACATGTTCTCTTCTTAAATAAGTATATACACTGTTTTTTATAAAATTACCTTGTCCTTGAACCAATGCTGGATTTAAAGCCATCTTAAACTTTGGATATATTAACCTTTATTGAGAGTGGGTAAGGAATAGTTTTTTAGAGTATTTTTAGGCCTTTCTTTAAATTTGCGCTTGTTATATATGCATATATATACTGTTATATTTTGTACATATGTGTATAATATATATTATCATCCACTAATCTCTATATTTTTCCAAACAAAAAAAAATGATTTTAAATAAAACAACAAAGTAAAAATGTTAAAGTAAACAAATGGATGTATATATAATATACGTACGGCACGTGTGTGTATATTTGTATCAAAAAAATTTTTTTTTTTTTAAGTTGCAATTTTATATGCATGTATATATTTATATATATATATATATATTTTTTTCTCCCTTAAAAAAAAAATGGACATGTATCAAACAGTTGAAGCAAAATATTGAAAATAACTTTTTGTTCCAATTATTTAAAAATGGAAAAGGATCAAATATATATATATATATATATTCGTATATTCAAATGTACAAACAGAAATCCGCTCGCATAAACGTATATATATATATATATATATATATATATTTACAATTGTTTCATTAAAAACTGATACAATCAAAATTTAAGTTTTCATAACAATATACAAATTGAAAAAAAAAAAAAAATAAATAAATAAAACGTACAAAAAGATAAAACTGTTCAAAATATTAAAATATATGTAAAATGTATAAAGCTTATAAGATTTAAAAAATGTAAGTATAAAAAACAAAATAATTTAAGCATAAAAAGTAAAAAAATATATTGTAATTTTCTTATATTTTTATTTTATTATTTTTATACAAAACAATTTCATTCATGTTTTTACATTTTTTTTTTTTTTTTTTTCAGCTTATAATTTTTTTTTTTTCCAACTTAAATTTTTTTTTTTTTTTTTTTTTTTATTTTTATTTTTTTTTTTTTTTTTTTTTTTTTTTTTTTTTTTTTTTTTTT
>CABPSV020000391.1:0-2500 GCA_902459845.2 Hepatocystis sp. ex Piliocolobus tephrosceles
CATATGTATATATAAGTGGGGGAAAACATATGTATATATAAGTGGGGGAAAACATATGTATATATAAGTGGGGGAAAACATATGTATATATAAGTGGGGGAAAACATATGTATATATAAGTGGGGAGAATTACTTTATTACCTTACCTTATGTTATTTATGTATGCGCGTGTATATGATTAATACCACATGAACATAATACATAACGCTTATGTAAACCAAGTTATATTTTTATATCTGCAACTTTATGTTATCAACTATTCAACATTGGGAGAAAAAGGATAATCCTCATTCATTGTAATTCTCGTTTTGCTGATTTTTACTGAGTTTTTTTGCGCTTTGTTTGGTCTCATTTTGTTTTGCCTCATTTGGATTTATTATATATATATATATATATATATATATTTTATTTATGCAGAACGAATTAAAAACTGAAAGGTCATTTTTACGTGTTTGGTTAATCATTTGGTAAAAAGCGATGCATATATATACATACCTATTTATCTACCTATATATATATATGTACACTTTTATTTTTATTTTTGTTGTTATATTACTTCGCTGATTTCTTTTTTTAACATTTTAACGCATTAGCTTTTTAATTTTTAATTTTTTTTTTTTAATTTTTTTTTTTTTTTTTTTTTTTAAACATTTTTTTTTTTTTTTTTTTTTTTTTTTTTTTTTTTTTTTTTTTTTTATTTTTTTATTTATAGTAACGTACGTAAATAATAAGTACGTATATACATATATATATGTACATATTTTACTTGTTTCCTTTTTAAACATTGATAATGAATTATAATTATGTAGGGTATAATATTCATGACAGAAGAAAGGTTAACAATAACAATGTAAATGAAAATGAGGCATTTAACTCAGGTGTTAATAAAAATAATAAAATGGCATTAAACAATAATGCTGGATTTGAAAGGTATATTAATGATTACACAAACGAACAGACAAATGATAAAAATAATAATCTCAATTTTAAAGAAAATAATAACGAATCAATAAATTCAGTAAACAACTATTCAGAATATAAAAAAAGTAGTTTAGGGTTAAATTATAATTATAGTACTATGAATAACAGTACAAATATTAATAATTTAAATAATAGATTATATGATAATTATAATAATAATAATGCAGTTACTCCTACACGTGCACATACAAACATTGTTTCTTCCTCTTCTTCTGCCGCTAGCTATATGAAATTACATCCAGTATTGGGAAAAAAAAAACAAAATGAATTACATGTTAATGATAATAATTTTTTAAATAATGATATGAACGTACATAATATAATGAATAATAATACAAAAAATATGATGACTGTTAATAAAATTGAAACGAATCGTAATATAATTAACAACAATAATTACAACAATAATTACAACAATAATTATAACAATAATTATAACAATAATTATAACAATAATTATAACAATAATTATAACAATAATAATAATAATGATAGTATTAATATTAATAATTTTACTCCTACTTATAATAACATTTACGATAATGACGGTATGATAGCTAATACTGTTGCGAATAATAATCAAAATATGAATATACGTAATAACACTCATATTATTAGTACACATATGAACATGTACAATAATAATAATACTATGGCGTTCAATAAAAATATACTTAATAATAGATTAAGTAATGTAAATTCCAATGAAATTTATAATAAAAATATATTACAAACAAATGATAATAATAGTAATATACAAAAAGATGTTTTTGGCCCAAATAAAATACAATTTATGTATAAAAATAATTATGAAGACAGCCATTATGACAATAACATTTCGGGTACTGTCAATTTTACAAATGCAAGTATAACAAATAAACAAAAATTCAAACAAACATATGAACAAAACATTGGACAAAACATTGAACAAAAAAATGAACAAAAAAATGAACAAAAAAATGAACAAAAAAATGAACAAAAAAATGAACAAAAAAATGAACAAAAAACAGTTTTAAAAAACAAAAGTGTATTAAAAAATAAAATAAACTTTTTTTTTCAAAACAAAAATAAGGATAATAATGACACGAATAATGTCGGTGACACAAGTACTAATACTACGATAACTGATGAACCTCCTAACAAAACTAATAAGAATATGTCCACAACAAGTAGTGGAGGAGGAGGATTTGTCACAAATATTTTTAACAGTTTAACTAGTGATATTCATACAGATAACGAAATAAATAATTTTGTAAAAAAACAAGTTGCTAATGTTGTTATGAACGAAATAGAAAAAAAAATTGACATAAATGATAAATCCAATTTTCTTTTCAACCAGTTGTCATTGTTACGTGGATATTTTAACGTAACACATTCATATGTAATTAATAAAATTTTTTTTATACTTATGCCATATGTATATATACGTAAGGCATTTTGTGAATCAAGAACTTATTATGTGTATACACATTTAAAAAGAAAAATAGAAAGTGCTCAACAATGTTCTAGTTTTGGTACA
>CABPSV020000391.1:5000-17380 GCA_902459845.2 Hepatocystis sp. ex Piliocolobus tephrosceles
AAGGCATTTGCAATTGTTTAGGTTTAAACAAAATTAAGAAAAGTAATGCATTTTATTTAGGTTATAATGATCCCTATGTTACGTAACTGTATATATATATATATATATATATATATATATATATGTGTATATACGTATTCGACTAACCACTTTTATTAACATCTGTATAACCCCTTCGATTTGGAATACTTTTTTATTCGCACCTTTGCTTTTTTTAAGCACATTTTGTGCATTTTTTTTTTTTTTTTTCTACTACTGTCTCTCTTTTTTTTTTTTTTTTTTTTTTTTTTTTAAAAAAAAAAAAAAAAAAAAAAAAAAAAAAAAAAAAAAAAAAAAAAAAAAAAAAAAAAAAAAAAAAAAAAAAAAAAAAAAAAAAAAAAAAAAGCAAACATAAAAACACAAACATAAAAAGTAAAAAGTATAAAAAAACATTAAACATATAAAATTGATAAATCTAAAAAACATACAAATAATAACAATGAATATATAAAAGTGGAAAATCTAAAATACATACGAGCAAAAATATTAAAATTTATATAAGCTAAAACATTATACTATATAGAGACTATAAAAAAAAAAAAAAACAAAGCCGAAAGCGAAGGCGAAAGCAAAGGCAAAAGCAAAAATACAAGCAAAGATAAAGGCAAAGATAAAAAGGGTTAGCGAAAATGAGAAAAATAATAAATTTTATTTTATTCTGTGCACTTATATTTTTTATAAATTTATTTTTAATTAAGTCGCGTTACACAGAAAATGAAAGTATTCATGAGCCATTAAATATGCTATTTAACAAGGAGACCCGTATAAGAAGAAGATTATGTAATGAATGCTTTTACAAAAATGAGGTAATATTAATTTATAATAGTTGTAAAGCTATTGAAAAAGCTAGGAATAATAATATTGATCAACAAAAGATATACTATTTCATAAGACAATCACCCCGATTGATAAATAAATATTGTACTATGAAAAATTTTTATAAAATTAAAGCTATGGTAACATCTAGTACAATGAAATATAAACTAACTTATAAAATAAACTTAGTTTTAAAATATCTTCGCTTATTAATTAATACTTACGTGAAAAATGACATTTTAACAACTGTTAATAAATTCTTGCGATCGGTGCTCATGCGATGTATAGGTACTACACAATTTTAAAAATAAATAAATAAATAAAACATATTATACATACATGTGAGACTGTGCTTGTGTTTTGTGCTTGTTTGTAACTGTGTTGGTGTATAATTCCACTTGTGTAAAAACCGTGTTTGTTTATAAATTTTTATATTTTATTATTTTTAAACGAATGTTGTTTTTATCTAGTTGTTTTGTATATATTTGATCCATATGTTTTATGTACTCTTCTATTATTATATGTATTATTATTATTATTATTATTATTTTTTTTATTTTTATTTTTTTTTTTTTTTTTTTCATGTATACACAGTACTGTACCTACTACAGGTTGTAGTTGCTTTTCTAATATTCCATTATGTAAATATGGTAATGCAAAAGATACAGCAAACCGTTTTTAGCGTTAGTGGGTCTAACTACTCCGCCTGGATTGTTGGTATTTTGCAAATAAATTTGGTGAGCTATTATGCTAACGTCCTAAGTGAATTTGTACAGTTTTTTTTTATGCGAATAATGTTTAACAGTGCTGAAGCTCAATTAATACAAAGTGCATTATATAATAGTTTGGATTATTATATTAGTACTGCAAGTAAAAGCAAATTAGAAGTGTTGTATCAGTGCACAAAAAAGTTTGTTAGATCAAGGTTTCATAAATTCAATTTACATTCGTTTAATTATTTACGTTATATTGTACTGACTAATATATTTTTTAAGCTCACCAAGGGAACGTAAGAAAAAAAAAAAAAAAAAAAAAAAAAAATGCACATATATATATATATATATATATATATGTATGTGCACATATGTCCGTACACACAATTTCACTCATTCACTCATTTATTTATTTATTTATTCACTATTTTATTTATTTATTTATTTATTTATTTATTCACTATTTTATTTATTTATTTATTTATTCGCTATTTTATTTATTTATTTATTTATTCACTCATTTATTTATTTATTTATTTATTTATTTCCATCTGTTAGGTATAATAAATTTTCACCAAGTGATATCCAAATGCCAGGTGTTTATGCAAACATAAAAAAAGGTATAGTAAAAGATATGTCATACGCAACAAGAAAAGAATTAGAGCAATTACGAGAGATAAGTAAAGAGACGGGTTGTCATACATGTGGTGCTGCTTGTTCACATGATTTTATTGGAGATCACCAACCACCTGTACAAACAGTTAAAGATTTGATCGAGTATTATAAGGATAAAAAGGTTCTATTATTTTTTGCAAAACTATTTAGAATTTATGACTTAAATCAAAGATTATACCCTCAGTGCTCAAGATGTTCTCAATTACAGTCGGCTTCTGTTCGTTGCAAAAAGAGAAAACTCATTACACATTATAAGAGTTTAAGATTATTTCATTTGTCGACAGTTTTCTATTTACTTTTGAAAATTATCTTATTAACGGGATGGGGAAATATTGTGATGTGGGATAAGACTCATTCTTAATTAACATGTTTTTAAGAGTACGAAAAAACGAGAAAAAAAAAAAAAAAAAAAAAGAAAAGAACATATATGACACTGTACGATACGGTATTCATATTGTACTATAATACTAGGTCCACGTGTCCTATACATTAACAACAGTTTTCTTTTTGCTTTTTATTTTTTTTTTTAAGTTATAAAACACACAGCATTTTTTTTTTTTTAAATAGTGTATTATATACAGTTTTTTTTTTTTTTTTTTTTTTAAACATTGTATTATAAAGTCATTTTTTTTTTTTTTTAAATTGTATTATAAAGCTATTTTTTTTTTTTTTTTTAAGCAGTATATTATAAAGTTTTTTCGTTTTTTTTTTTTTTTTTTTTTTTTTTTTTTTTTTTTTTTTTTTACCAATTTTGAAATTTACTTACTCACTGACATACTCGTTCGTGTACTTACCATTTCATATATTATTTTACTTACTATTGAAAAAACTGCTTATTTAACTTTTTAAAACTCATAAAAAAATGAACTTTTTGAAACATAAACTCACGTTTATTAATTAAAACACTCGTACATGTAACAGGTATATAACAGGTGTATATATATATGTGCGTATATATATATGTGCACATAAATGTAAGTACTTACGAACATACACATGTATACACGCTTATTTATATTATCCAAATTTGTTTAGTAAATAAAAAAAAAATACACACATTAAATTTAGTAGTGTAGATAAATATCATTATATACTCATAAGCTAGCATATGTACGGATGTATAGCTTGCTATAAATTTTTATGATCTGTTCATATGTTTTATGCTTCTTTTTTTTTTTTTTTTTTTTTTTTTTATCATAATTTATATTATGTAGAAAAATGATTATACATGCTTATATTGCTTCTTCTTCTTCTTCTTTTATTTTTATTTTTTTTTTTTTTTTTTTTTTTTTTTAATTGATTCTTTTTGAGAAGCCTAAATAAAGCAAATAGTTAAAAAAAAACGTGCATATAATTTATATACATATATATATATAGATATATGTATGTGTGTGGGCTTACGTGTACATAACTTAAGGTTATTTTTTTATTACAAGCCGTTTTTTTTTTTTTTTTTTTTTTTTTTTTTTTAAATTATTTATTTCGTTAATAATTTTTTATTTATTTTATGTTGCTTTTTAAAAAAATGTTCATAAATACGACATTGTAGGAAAATGTTTGTAATAACCTTTTCATACGTAAAGCATTTTAACAACACATATCTACAAGAAGCTTACGTATGAGCTTCCACATATGCTTATATATCTAGTAACTTGTTATTGGTGTATAGCATAATCATAGATCAAAACGATTTGTTCGTTCGTTTCCTTGCTGGTTACTAACTTTTTTTTTTTTTTTTTTTTTTTTTTTTTTTTTTTTTTTAAAATGTAAAGGACTTTTGGTACTATCTGAAGAAGCTGGAAATTTTTTTTTTTTTTTTTTTTTTCAAACTTTTAATTTAAACAAATAAAGAGAAAAAAAAAAAAAAATAATAAAATAAAAAAAATGGCATTATAGTAATATGAGAAATTTTACTTAACATATAAAAAAAAAAAAAAAAAGTAAAAAAAAAAAAAAAAATAATTTTAGTTATCTTGTTAATGAATTAACATATTTTGAAGGTGAATATATTATTTTTTTGTCACGTGCACGTGTAATCATGTACATAAACAAATATATTATACATATATATATATGTTCTAGCTCATTTACCACAGTTTGTCATGAGTTGGAAAATTTTTTAAAAAACATAAGCAGATAAGGAATTTGTTTTATTTTATTTTTTATTTATTATTTTTTATTTATTATATTTTATTTTTTATTTTTTATTTTTTATTTTTTATTTTTTATTTTTTTTTTTTATACATACATGTGAGCATATATATATATATATATATATATATGTATATACGCTCACATGTACACTTATTTATATATGCATAATTGTACGTGCAACCATATGTTTTCAAACAAATAACAATTGTTTTTCATACATGTGTATATATTTATATAATATCTTTTAAATGGGTATATATTTTTACTTTGACATGTGTACCTATACATATATATAGGTACGTACTACATACGTGTGAGTAGTAAATACAAACTCTTTAGTATTTTTAAGTTATTAAATAATATTAACAGAGATAAAAAAAAAAAAAAAAAAAAAAAGAAAAAAAAAAACGTACGCAAAAAGGGAAAAAAAAAGCAAAAAAAAAAAAAAAAATAAAATATATATAAGAGTGAACGGATAAGACCAAAATGAAAAAGGTTTTGTGTCAAAACACCTTAATAAACAAAAATGGGGGACAACTGAAGAGAACATTTCACTTAAGTGCAAGTTTATGTAACGAGAACTTTAGTCCTAATATGACCGCATATATAGAAAATGCATATAAAATGTGGAAAAATGATAGGTACGCGTTTATCCAAATTTATGTTGTGTTTTTAGTCATATATATATTTGCCTATTTTTTTTTTTTTTTTTTTTTTTTTTTTTTTTTAGAACTTCAATGAACCCATCATGGGATTCTTATTTCTCTTTACTTTCAGAAGAAGCCAATGCTTCTAACAGCAATTATGATGAAAAAATGATTATATATAAAAATGAAAATGTAGGTAACATGCAACAAAATAGTAACAATTTGCGTATAACGTATTTTAATCAAGAAATGATTGAAAAGGTTAAAACACATAACATTTATGATATAGCCCGTATAGTTCAATTAATTAGATGGTATCAAAAAAAAGGTCATTTATATGCAAATGTTAATCCATTACCTTTACCAAAGAAAGCACCATATTATTGTATAAATCCTGAAACAGATACAGAAACAAAAATGACATATACAGATTTTGGTTTTAGTGAAGAGGATTTAAATAAATATTTTTCTTTTGATTTGCCATCAATTACAGGTTTTAGTAGTAGCTTAAATAGTAGTAAAAAACAATTTCGTTTAAAAGATTTAATAGATATATTAGAATCAACATATTGTGGTACAATTGGTTTTGAATATATGCATATATCAGATGAAAAAGTTGTAAATTATATAAGAAATAGAATAGAGACAGATAATAAAATACAATATGATATAAAAAAAAAAAAAGAAATTTTAGATTTTACAGCTAAAGCATTTATTTTTGAGAATTATATGGCTAATAAATTTGCTACTACAAAACGTTTTGGTATAGATGGTTGTGAAACATTAATTACTGGTATGAAAGCTTTAGTAAAAAGAGCAGCTAGCTTAAATATAGAAAGTGTATTAATGAGTATGTCACATCGTGGTAGATTAAATGTTTTATTTAATGTTTTACATAAACCATTAGAACATATGATGCAAGAGTTTAGAGGAAAAACTGGTTTTAGTGATAATATATGGGGTAATACAGGAGATGTAAAATATCATTTAGGTGTTGAGATTGATCATTTCGATGAAGAATCAAATAGATATATTCATTTAGGAATAGTTGATAATTCTTCTCATTTAGAGACAGTTGGTCCTATTTTAATGGGTCAAGCAAGAGCACAACAATATTATTGTAACGATAAAAATAAAAAAAAAGTGTTACCTATTACAATACATGGTGATGCATCTATAGCTGGACAAGGAATTGTTTATGAAACGTTTCAAATGTCAAAGATACCAAGCTATGATGTAGGTGGAACTATACATGTAGTAGTAAATAATCAGATTGGTTTTACAACATATCCAATAGATGCACGTTCAGGTAAATATTGTACAGATATTGGAAAATGTATTGATTCTCCTATTATACATGTAAATGCTGATGATCCAGAAGCAGTAACATATGTTTTTGAGTTGGCACTAGATATAAGAAATACATTTCATGTTGATACAATTATTGATTTAATTAGTTATCGAACATATGGACATAATGAGTTAGATATGCCTAAATTTACAAATCCATTGTTATATGATATTATAGCTAAACATAAAAATGTGTTAGATATATATAGTAATAAATTAATTGAAGAAGGTGTAATAACATTAGAAGATATTGAAAAAAATAAAAAAGATATATTTAATTTATATGAACAAGTATATGAACAATCCAAATCATTTGAACCTAATCGTAAAGAACGTAAATTACCCCAATGGAAACATATGTTAGCACCACAAACATTTTCTCCAATTCGAAAAACAGGTGTTGAGAAAGATGTTTTAATTAATATAGGAAAAAAAATTTTTACTTTACCTGATAATTTTCATGCACACCCAATTATAAATAAATTATTTAAATCTCGTATAGCTAGTATAGAAACAGGTAAAAATATTGATTTTGGTACAGCTGAATTGTTAGCATATGCTACATTATTATCTGATGGATTTCATGCAAGAATTACTGGGCAAGATACACAAAGAGGTACTTTCTCACATAGACATGCAGTAGTACATGATCAAGTAACATATGAATCTTACAATATATTTAATTGTTTAAAAACTCCACAAAAAATAGAAGTAAATAATTCGTTACTTTCAGAATATGCAGCTTTAGGATATGAAATTGGTTACAGTTATGAACATCCTGATGCATTAGTTGTATGGGAAGCACAATTTGGTGATTTCGCTAATGGAGCACAAGTTATTATAGATAATTATATAGCATCAGGTGAAACAAAATGGAATAAACAGTCTGGTATTGTAATGTTATTACCTCATGGATATGATGGACAAGGACCTGAACATTCATCAGCTCGTATAGAACGATTTCTCCAACTATGTGATGATCGAGAAGATATAGCAACTTACACAGTAGATAAAGATAAAAACATAATACAACAACATAATATGCAAGTAATAAATTGTACTAAACCGTCTAATTTGTTTCATGCATTACGAAGACAAATGCATAGATCTTTTAGAAAACCTTTAATTGTTATAAGTCCAAAAAAAATGTTAAAAATGAGATTATCTTTTGATAATATTGAGAATTTTTTAACTTCTACTGAATTTTATCCATATATACCAGAAGAATTTCATTCAAAATTAAAACCAAAAGATCAAATAAAAAGAATTATTTTATGTTCAGGACAAGTATATTATGATTTATTAAATTATAGAGAAGAAAAAAAAATAGATAATATAGTTATTGCACGTGTAGAGCAATTATCACCATTCCCTTATAAAAGTTTTATGAAAGATTTACAAACATATACTAATTTAAGAGATATTATATGGGCACAAGAAGAACATATGAATATGGGCCCTTGGTTTTATGTATCAAGACGTATTGAAGCTGCTATAAAACAATTAAAAAAAGATAATCCTGATTGGAGTATTGAAGTTAGTGAAGTATATTACTCTGGTAGAGATGTATATGCTGCTCAGTCGGCTGGGGACTTGAATTTACATTTATACCAGTTAGACGAATTTTTAGTTGATGCGTTTGATTTGACAAAACATCATCACATGCATGCACAGAAGTATACTCCAGAGGTTTAAAAAAAAAAAAAAAAAACATCTTTCTGCAAACATTTAAAACGTCTCTCTGCAAACATTTAAAACGTCTTTCTGCAAAAATTTAAAACGTCTTTTTTTTTTACTTTCAACTAGCACTAATGTAAATTGACACACACATAGGGCAAATTGAACATGAGTTTGTACTTTTTTTTTTTTTTTTTTTTTTTTTTTTTTTTTTTTTTTGTACTTATAAATGCAAATCTTACTCAAACTATTTTATTAACATTCATATTTTTATTTTAACTTTGGTTTTTTTCATTTTTACTATCGTTTTTTTATTTTTATTTTCGTTTTTTTATTTTCACTTTCTTTTTTTCATTTTTAAATTATTGAATATGTACTTATAAAAAAAAAAAAATATATATATGTATCAAATTTGTGGGTATTTATATTAAAAAAAAAAAAAAAAAAAAAAAAAAAAAAAAAAAAAAAAAAAAAATAATAATAATAATAATAATAATAATAATAAAAGAGGGAGGAAGCCAATAAATAAGCCAAAACAGGTGGTACTACCTCCTTAAATAAGACAGACCCCACATTAGTATAATTTCATAATTTTATAATTTTATAATTTTATAGTTTTATAATTTTATAGTTTTATAATTTTATAGTTTTATAATTTGCTTGAACTAGTTTTGTATGTGTTAGTTACCATATATACTAGCGTCATTGTTATTATAACCATCGGTAGGTTCTATTAATCCCTGCTTTAAACAATGTTTTAACATAAATTTTGAATATATATCTACAGGTATTCCTCGTCCATGTGTATGTTGTCTTCTATACATATTCTGGTAAGTACAACATAAAAATAATAGTTTATATGTAAAACCAAATGTTTTTATTTTGTCATGTTGTATAGCTTTTATTTTTTCATCGTATGTATTATGACCCCATTCACAAAAATAAAGACGTGTTTTATTTTTTAATCTACTATCGTTAGAACAAGCATTTAAATCGTCATATTTATGATCAATTATATGAATACTTGTATCAGGTTTGTGATTTTCTGTAATTACATGATATATAAGGTCACACTTATTTTGTAATATATTTAAATAGTCTGGATTATTCATAAAATAATAATTTGTTTTTTTATTTTTGTTAGTATAATTAAGATAGTTTATATCTAAGTTGTAGGGGTCATATAGATAGTCATCTTTGTTACTACTAGTTATGTTATTACTGGTTAAGCTAATTTTGTTGGTATTATCATTGCTATAACGCATCCTAACAAAAGACATCATGTTCTGAAAAATGTTATTACTTTTTATACCTTTTTTATGACTGTTCATATAATTTGTACCATATACGCGTAACAAATGTTCATCCTCTTTTTTTTTAATTTTTACACCAAACAACTGTAGAGAAAAATGAATATACTCTTCACTATTATCAGTAGAAATAATATATAATGGTTTTTTAAAAAAATTAATATTATGATTTATAAGATCAATAGCAGTAACATTAACAGTTTCATGTTTTTTTTTTTCTTCTTCACTTAAATTAGCACATGGATATCTGTAACGCATTAAATTTATATAGGCATCTTTATCTGTTTGTAATAATAAGTTTCTAATGTTATCAAACTCTGTTTCAACTTCTTTCACAGTTATTTTATATTTTTTATACAATTTTAAATATGTATTGTTCAGGTAAAAATCTGAAAAAAATATCGTAAAACTTGGAAATACATTAACAAGGTCATCTATTTTTTTATATTTTCGAAGCATATATGGATCAAATGTACCTTCAGTTAATTCTTTTGTTATATTATAAACTTCATAGTTCTGTTTATCATTCTTTAACTGTGCTTCCTGTAACGTTTGTGCTTCCTGTAACGTTTGTGCTTCCTGTAACGTTTGTGCTTCCTGTAACTTTTGTACCTCCTGTAACTTTTGTACCTCCTGTAACTTTTGTACCTCCTGTAACTTAGTGTTTAAACTATTTAATTTATGGCTAGCTGTAATAATTTTATTAATGTCATAATTATATGTTATACAAATTTTGTTTATTTCGTCATATATATATTTTATTGCTAAAACTAAATCTGCTTTTCTTTTTATGTGTTTGTATATATACAATAATCTAGTGTACATAAATTTAGGGATGAGCTTAAGTAAAATAAACTTGTCACTACTGATGTTATTATGAACATTATTTTTTTCATAAAAATTGGGAAAAATATTTGGCCATGTTTTAATAAAATCATATAAAGGACTATTATTAATTTTTTTTTTATTAAAAACAAATGGCTGTTTAAATAATTTTAAAAAAGTTAAAAATGCAACAATAATTTGTTCTTGTTTATTCAAATTTATAACTCCATCGAAATTAAATATGAACATGTCATCTGGAAAATAGTTCAACATACGTGGCATCGTATAATTTTTATTTTTATAAATTAGCTGATTTTTTAAATATATGTCAGCAGAATTTATGTCATTTTTTAAAATTTTTATATTGCTGTTAATATTTTTATTGTGATTATTACCATTATTATTTGCTTGTGGATAAGGTTCAATTGTAACGTTAGACAATGTGCTGTCATATACTGGTACTTTTTTAACATCATGTATTTCTATATCTTTTAAAATGCTATATAAATTTAATCCCTCATCATATGCACTACCATCCGTAGTATCATCCGTAGCAATACCTTGTTTTGTTCGGAAAATATTTATATTTAATTTTTTATGTATATTTATTACTTCCTTTTCAAATGTGTTTATATTATAACTACTATCCATATGTATGTTATTACTTATTTTATTTTCTTCATTATTTTCTGATTCAGTTTTTGTGTTTTTTATATAAAAATTTTTTTTTTTTTTTTTTTCCCTTACATGTGCAGAAAAAATATGTATAAATTTTAAATATAAACGTTTGTTAACTGATTTAGAAGAATAAGCTAAACATAATGTTACTATATAGAACAGAAAAATTAAATGAATAAAGCGGTTTAGGCTTAACATATTGGTATACTACCTCCTTTTTTAAATTATGAAATTTTGTATAGTAATAGTAGTAGTAGTAGTAGTAATAGTAGTAGTAATAGTAGTAGTAGTAATAGTAGTAGTAGTAGTAGTAGTAATAGTAGTAGTAGTAGTAATAGTAGTAGTAGTAGTAGTAGTAATAGTAGTAGTAGTAAAAAATAAAAAATAAGTTAATCCATACTGGTCAGGAAGATGGGCGTGAGCGTATATGAGTATATATGTATGTGTGTGTGCTAGTGTACGCTCAATGTGTTTGCATATAAGTACAAACTGTTAATACCATTGTTACATTAGCTCATATCGTTCTCGCTTCTTTTTTTTCAATCCTTTTTTTCAACCCTTTTTTTCAATCCTTTTTTTCAATCCTTTTTTTTCAATCCTTTTTTTCAACCCTTTTTTTCAATCCTTTTTTTCAATCCTTTTTTTCAACCCTTTTTTTCAACCCTTTTTTTTATAAACACTAAAACGGGAATAACACATAACTACTTTTTAAAATCAGTAGCATTAAGCAGGCAATTTAAAAAAAAAAAAAAAAAAAAAAAAATATATATATATATATATATATATATATATACATACATATGTACGATTTGTGGATAATCATGAAAAACAATTTGAGATCATTTTACGTGCGTATATTTATTAAGATAGCCATAATTCTCATCAAAGGAAAAAAACAAAAACAACGTATATTACTATTTTGTTTTTCAAATCGAAGGGAAACAATGGTTCAAAAGTAGGCTAAAACAAAAGTATACCATGTGTAAAACCATAAATATAAGATTACATAAATGTATATGTTATATAAGCATAAATTGTTATGATTTGTAAAAAATTAATTTTAATTTTATTTTATTTTTATTTTATTTATTTTTTTTTTTTTTACAAGAGCTCACTATCATTGCTGTCACTTCTTTAAAAAAAAAAAAAAATTACAAAAGTACGTGTTTATGTAACATGGTATGTGTTTATAAAATAATGATTATGTTGTAAGAACAGGAACAGCTGCTTAGGTTTAAAAAAAAAAAAAAAAAAAAAAAAAAAAAACCAAACCAAACCAAACCAAACTAAACGTTTTCACAAAAAAAAAAATGTACTTACATATATGTATAAAATGTACCTACGTTGGTATATATATATATATACACACAATAGTTAGTCGTAAAAAAAAAAAAGAAGAAAAGTTTTGAGTTCGAGCGGAAATTAACGGCACAACACTTAAAAAAAAAAAAAATAAAACAGCTTAATAAACAAAACAATAAACAACGAGTTTAATT